>JAJIBD010027810.1:0-11783 GCA_021461705.1 Cryptotis parvus
CACCGACTAGAACTCTATGGCACCACTGTGACAATATGGGGAAGATACCATCATTGATGATATCTATGAAAGAATACAACGGCTGGTTCAGCACCTCCATAAATGCGAAGCACCTCCATAAGTGCAAGAATGCCGGCAGAGAAAGCCACAAAGGATCTTTGTCTTCAAAAAACCGTCAAGATTATTTACCAAGTGGCAAAGCATGAGTCTCAGGCCACTCAAATGCTATCATCCAAGCCAGTAGTGCAGAGGAAGCGATATAGGAAGACCTCAAAGAGAGAAGAGCAAAAATTGAAGATGTAGCAGAAGCCGGGAAGAGCACTCCGCAATGCCCCGCACATCTCTGTCACCACAACTATAAGACCAAGATGACTGCCCTCCAACACCCTGATGGATTCATCACATCTTCCAAAAAGGCAATGGAGAAGAATATCCAGGACTTCTACTCAAACCTTCTTTGATAGCCACATCCACTCTGCCTACATACCTCCCACGAGGATGGATATGTCATTCCTAATGTTCTCCCTCTGAAATCCGGCGTAAGCCATCTCGTAGTAAAGAAGGGAACAGCACCAGGCCCAGACAAAGTCAGACCCCAACACTCCGAACGAATCTGTCAAAGTACTCATCAATACCACTAACTCTTCACATGCTACCTGTCTGAATGCAAGGTACCCTCCCATGGAAACCAGCAAAGAGAGTCTCTAATGATCAAGAAGGGACATTCAATGACATTGGCAACTATTGCCTCTTATTGCCTGTTGTCTAACATCTACAAGTTGTTCTCACACGAGCCATCCTGAACAGGATTGGCAGAACACTAGATGAAGGACAACCATGCGAGCAAGCTGGCTTCCCGAAAGGATTCAGTACAATCGACCATATCCACACAGTAATCAAGCTCATTGAGGTTTGTAGGAGTACAGAGATGCTACCACCTGTCTCACGTTCATTGATTTAGAGAAAGCCTTTGATTCTGTGGAGACTGAAGGGTCATCGAAGCCCTAGCCAAACAAGGGTGTTCAACCTAAAACATCAAGATCCTTCGTGAGCTGTGTACATGGATTCACCACCAGGATCTCACCATTCTACAAAGAAGTGATCATTGATGTCAAAAGAGGCTCCCGCAGGGTGATACCATTTCACCAAAACCCTTCAGAGCCACCCTCGAGAACATCATGCAATAATTAGAAATGAAATTGGAGTGAAGATAGATGGTCGGCAACTAAATTTGCTTCCACTGGTTGACATTGTTCTAATAACACTCAATATTAGCCAAGCAGCACAAATGCTGGCTGACTTATTGACCGAGAATGTGGAAAGATAGGTCTACAGAGGAATCTTCAAAAAACTATGTTTATGAAAATGAACTAGTTCCAGAGGCCCACTCTATAATGAAACAAACATCTCTGAATGCAGCAGTATTTGTACCTAGGTCGAGAAGTCAATATGATGAATCCATCTTAAAAAAACCTGAGCTGCGCAGGAGGAAGAGAGCAAAGCATGGAATGCCTCCAAAAGCAAGAAGAAATATAAAAATGATAAAGAACCTCCAGCTCTGGGCACATCTCTTTTGACTCCACCGCTTCCCTATACTACATACGCCTCAGAGACCTGGGCCCTAACGAAAGCAGCGATGAGAATAAGCTTCATTCTGGTCTCCTAGAGGAATCGAAAGAGCTATGCTTGAATATCATGCCTCACCAATGAGAGAAGGGAAATCGAGTTCTGACCTCCATCGCAATTCCAGAATCAGGACACTATCTGCTTTACCAAGGCATCGAAAATCAGATGGGCTGACATGTAATGCGATTTGGAGATAACTGCTGGACTCAGAGCCATTACCTACTGATCCTACGGATGGTCAAAAGATCATGTGGCCACCCACCTACAAGATGATGTTTAGATTTTCGCAAGACCCCTCAATGGTTATTTGAGGCTCTTCGTATTCTGAAGCCAAGCAGATGCCATGAGCCATACTGGCACATGTTAGGGTCAAAATGGAAATGTTGCCGGCACTGCTCAAGCAAACAATGAATGTAAATTCGGATTTGGGTTATTCGTTATCATTTCTGGCCATTATTTTGCTTAAAATTTTCTTGTATACTGCAAAATGCCTTTCTCAGTCTACAAGACCAGTTTAGACTGGATAAAATCTTTACATTTCATTATATTTTTCACAACCTGTTGTCTTTTAAGTAAATATTGCAATTTTGCAATTTATAACCATGAGCAGCTTATTTATTTTCCTCTTGTATTGGTTTCCTACCTTAAGATATTCATAAAATAAAAATTCTATGACTTTTGTGAGAATTTTCTTTAATTTATTTTTAAGTATTTTATTATTCCACTGTGAGATATACAATTACAAAGATGTTCATCTTTTGGTTATTGTGAGAATTTTAATAAGATAAAAATACAAAACAATGTTCGTGATATATTTATAAGCTATTACATAAAATTAGATTATATTTAAGAATTCTTGGTAAAAATTTTAAAGAAAATGGTGTGATCTATTTCAGTATTTAAAGTCCATTAGCAGGATTAGGTCAATAGTACAGCAGGTGCTTTGCTACTACTAGTATGGTACCAGGATTGTGTCCCTGGTACCACGTAGGGTTCTTTCAGCCAACAGGACTGGAGCACATGGTAGTAGTAAGTTCAAGCACTGCTGGGTGTAGCCCAAAATCCACTATGAAATAAAAATATAAGTCTGGCTTTACAGCATAGCTGAATTATATCTTCTGTTTTATGCACCAAACATATATGTCTTATAAAATTTGTAATACTCAGGCCACTCACCTGGCTATTAGTATCTAGTTTTTCTCACAGATGGAAACACAAAGCCCAAAACTCATTAATAACCCATGAATGATCGAGTAGCCAGGGCAAAATTTGAACCTGCATAGGTGTGACATCAGGTGTCCAAACATAATCTACTTGCTCTGGATTGTCTCTGATAAGTAAATCAGGTCAATTCAAATAAAAAATTTAGTCTGATCATTTGTGAATTTTATAGAAAAGTAACTCAGTTTTTCAAGGTAAAATTTATGGACTAGAGTTTATTGCTATGTTCTTGAGTGGTCTTTGAAAATTTCTCTGTCCTATATGTCCTTCCTGAACAAGTGGTGTGTAAATAACCAGCCTTCTGCAGCAAGCAACAAGAATTTAGGCAGGATCTTCATCCCCTGCTGTAGACTCCCAGTGCAACCAACTCTCACTAAATCAACTGTGTACAATTTTATTTTCTTTTTGGTAGAATTTTTGTGTATCAGCCTGAGGCTTTATTATTCAGACTTAAAATCAGTTGTGCCTGTGGGCAAAAGTACATGCATAGGTATTTGCTTTGCATGAGCCCAATCTGTTCAATCTCCATTATCCTGTATGTTTTCTGAGCCTGCCAGGAGGATTTTTCGGAGTGCAGGAGCAAGTCCTGAGCATTGAGGTGTGAAAACAGATGAAAAATAATATAAAGTAGCACCTTTCCACCAACCCCCTAGACCAAAGATCAGACCTTAACTGAATTACTTATTTCCAACTTACCTCTTTATTACATGCTATTCTTTATTTTAGAATAATTTCCAATTATTTTAGAATCCAATTATTTTACAATTCCAATTATTTTATTTATTTTATTCTAAACAAATTTTAGAATAATTTCCAATAGTATGCTTTTTTAACTAATTAGAGGCAAGTGTTAACATATTATGGTAGTTTTATTGGTGCTGTTAAAGCTAGTGAAGGACGAAGCGTGATGAGTCTTTTCTCATTACTCTTCAGCTGTCTCTCTGTTCCTGCCCCTGAGGTGTTGCAGTTGTGGCTGTGGTGCCCGGCTGTGTCGGCAGGTAAGGTGACAGGAGTCAGCTTGCACTATACCCAGGGCTCTGCCCCGGGCCTTGATGTTGATGGTTCTGACATAGAAAAGTCTGGGTCCCCCCGGGATGAACCCAGAGCCATGGCAGAGCCTGCTACCATGGTGTATTTGATACTCAAAAACAGTAACAGTAATGATCTCATTTCCAATGAATGGGACATTGGTGCCCTAGAGCAAAATCCATGAACAACGGAAAACAAGTAATACAAACAACTAGTGATTCTTTATTAGCAAAAGCAGAACTGTTCATTCAAGTTCTCAGTACTCAAAAGTTAGACAACAGAGCTGCTTTCTACCACAATTCATCTCCATACATCTTCACACTAACATAAAACTCCAGGAGCTCTGTGGAAGGTCGTACATGGAACACAGAACACCCAGAAAGGGAAGTTAACATGGTAGCTATTCCTTATTTTCAGTCACAGAACAGATGTAGATCTAACAGAGTCTGTTAGAAGAAGTTCCAAGCAAAATTTAGGCACTCCAACAATTGCTAGGACTTCTTATTTTAATCTGAGTCTGGAAAATGTGTTTAAAGCTTTTGCTGCCGCTCTAGGTATTTTCCAAAGGATGTCAGTTCTGCCCTACTTTTCCCTTATAAAATCTCTTGAGGCAGAAATATTTTTTATTCTCTATATTGCTGTATATTTTGTCTGAAAAGATACATAATTCAGTTCTGATAAAGGTATAGAATAGTAAGTGTTCTGTCATATTTAAGAAAAAGTAAAGAAAACTGAACTAGTTCCTGGAGGCCCCCCATTCACTTTCAATGAAACATCTCTGAATGCAGCAGTTATGCAACAGATCGAGAAGTCAACATGATGAATGACCTAACCTGAGCTGCAGAGGAAGAGAGCGGTGCATGGAATGCCTTCAAAGGTATCGAAGAAATAGCTAAAGGACAAAAGAACCTCCGACTCTGGGCAATATCTCTTGACTCATTCTCCCTGTAGACAATATTACGCCTCAGAGACCTGGAGCCCTAGGAAAGCAGGATGAGAATGCTATTTGGGTCTCGCAGAGAGAGGAATCGAAGAGCCATGCTTTGAATATTTCCATGCCTCACTCAAGTGAGAGAAGGAATCCGGAGTTCTGACCTCCGCCGGCTATTCCAGAATCAGGGATGCTGCTGCTTTTGCCAAGGCATCGAAAACTCAGATGGGCTGGACATGTAATGCGATTTGGAGTTGACCGCTAATTGTATTTTACCACTGGATACCACGGATGTCAAAAGATCACGCGGGCAGCCCACCTTCAAGATGGTCAGACTTCCTTGTCAAGACCCTGAAGGAAAGGTTTGAGGCTCTTCATATATTCCTGAATCGACCAGGATGCCATTGGGCTACATTGGCACCTGATAGGGTCCAATGGAAATGTTACTGGCGCCTGCTCAGCAAACGGGATGAATAATGGGATTCAAGTGATCAAGTGAAAAAAAACGGTTATTCCATCCTCTCTATTCAGTCTTCTGGGTCATCGGACTAGTCTCTATCCCTATATCTGATGACATCTGGGGAGATGTTTTTAGAGCTGAACACATGGAGAAATAAGCCCCTCTCAACTACTCCTGGGCTTCTGTTCTGCATGCTAAGTGCATTACATTACTTTTATCTACTTATTGGATTGCAAGTCACATCTATGAAGAATAGAATGCCACCCACACAGCAAGCCTGGCAAGCTGCCCATGTTTTATTTGATATGCCAAATAATAGTAATAATTTTATTAGGTCATTCCATGACCTAATGTAATTGCTCGAGGCTCTTTTTATGTTCTTTGAGCAAGCAGATGCCCTGGGCCTCCTGCTAGCATGAGACAGGACATATGGAGATAGTGCCATTGGTGCTTCGGCCAAATAGATGATGAACGGAAGATAGTGATATGATAGTGAAATGTAATGCACTAAATTTCAAGACTGTGACCCATCGCTGTAGAAGCATCTGTCTCTAGGAAAGCTAGTATGTCTCACATTTTATCAAGGAATCCTTTATAAAATGCTCTTTTCCTATTCCAGGATCACTTGATCAATTTGACATCCCGTTATTCATCTATTTGCTCAAGCAAGCACCAGTCACATTTCCATTTGACCCTATCACGTGCAGTGTAGCCCAATGACACACTTCAGGAATACAAAGAGCCTCAAACTGTCTATTCAGGGTCTTGACGAAGAAGTCTAACCATCTTTTGTGTGGGCGACCACATGATATTTTTGATTATCTCCATAGGATTCAGTCGGTAACGACTGTAGTCCAGTGGTCGCCTCCAAATCGGTGATTACATGTCCAGCTCCATCTGATTTTCAATGCCTTGGCAATGAGACAAGGTCCCTTGACTCCTGGAACAGTGACAGAGGTCAGAGCCTGGATTCCTTCTCTCTCACTCTTGAGTGAGGCGTGATATTTCAAGCATAGCTCTTTTGATTCCTTCTTGGGAGACCCGAATAGCTTTCTCATCCTGCTTCTTCTTTGTAGGGCCTGGTCTCTTAGTCATAATGCAGGAAACTATTTCAGAAGAGAGAAGTTTTTCCAATACTTTCATCCTTTTATTTTCCTACAAGGAAGCTCAAAGAGAAGCTGCTGTTTTACATATATCCTTCTAAAATTTTTTTCCTGGATCAGGAACAACATGGCATTTTTTTGTAAAACATGTTACTCAGAAGTTTTGTAGGCCAGTATGAATATAATCCAAAGAAAATTCAAAAATATCGATAACTATAAACTTACACATATCAATGAATTTTTAGGAATAAATTCATGATAATCTTTAAGACTATTCTCTTAGTAAGTGCATACATATCTGGATATTAATAGGTTATATCTGCATAAGTTTTAAAAAGCCAGCACCTATAATCTGGATTTCACTACATGGAATCTATGCTGGACCAATATTGTTCGCCTCATCCTAAAAACTTTTTTGAAATGACTTAGTACTCTATGCATGTAAATGTTCTGATCCCCTACTTAGTTGATATTTATATCCTAAACACTTTCCTGGAGTCTGATAGGGAAGTGAAAAGTTTTACTTCTTGAAGTTGAAGTCAAACTCCAGAAATAGAATCCAATCCTTAGTGCTGATATGATAGAATTTCAAGAATTGAACAATCTGCTAATGGATGCATGAGTCATTCTTTAGACCTTGTCTATTCATAAGAAAGCATGGAAGAAAAAAACTCAGTACTCCGTACTCAAACAAAGCTTTTCCCTTTCAGAATCCCCTGAAGTGATGCAATACACACAGGCCCTCTAGTGACTTCCAGAGCCTTTTGGTAGAATTGCATTTATAGCATTATAATATTTGAGTGTTGTTTGTGCTGGGGTTGACCACCCTGTGGTGTCCAAGAGTGAGCCTCATTAGTGTCCATGTAGTACCAGGGATTTTTTTAAATTAAATCATTATGAGATACAGTTACAATGTTGTTCATGATTGGTTTTAGTCATACAGTGCTACAGTGCCTGTCCCACTACACCAGTGTACATTTTCACCAATCTTCTTTCCGTCCGTTTTCCCTCCTATAACAGACCACTTTCTTCTTTCTACCTCCCTCCCTTCCCTCCCTCCCTCTTTCCTTCCTTCTTTCATTCCTTCATTTCTTCTATTCTTTTCCCGCCTTCCTTCCCTCCAGCCTTCCTTCCATCCTTCCTCCTTCAATCCTTCCTTCCATCCTTGCCCCACTCCTTCGTTCCTCCTGCCTCTCTCTCTTTCTTTCTTTCTTTCTTTCTTTCTTCTTTCTTCTTTCTTTCTTTCTTTCTTTCTTTCTTTCTTTCTCTTTCTTTCTTTCTTTCTTTCTTTCTTTCTCTTTTCTTTCTTTCTTTCTTTCTTTTTTTCTTTCTTTCTTTCTTTCTTTCTTTCTTTCTTTCTTTCTTTCTTTTCTTTCTTTCTTTTCTTTCTTTCTTTCTCTCTTTCTTTTTTCCTCTTCATTTCTGGTCATTATGGCTTACAATACAGATATAGTAGGTTATCATATATGTTCCTTGACATACTTTTGTCACTCAGTTCTTGTCCAGAGCGGTCATTTCTAACTATCATTGCTGTACTGGTCCTTTCTCTATCCTACTTCACCTTATCTCCTATACTCTCTCATAGTGCTTTTCTTTGGAGTTTAAATTTGAATTTCTAGGAATTTCTCACTTATTCAGAGATAGGAACAAAAAAAGTATTTTTAATTAATTCTGTTATTGGGTTAGAGGTGTCTCTAAAGCTCTGATTAGTATTCCAAGTACTATATCTGACAATATTTGGTCAGCAGGGCTTGACAGTTCAATGCTAGGGCCCAACAATGTGATTTTGCTTGGGGTCATGCTATTGGGGAGTTCCAGGCTACAGCCAGGTGGGCATGAGTGGCTAAAAGAATCACACTTGATCAGGAGCTAATTTGAATGTGAGGGAGGCAAGACATTTTTAACTCCCTTCCCCTTCTCCCTAATCCCATGGTTATATTATATCTATCAAACATTCATAATATAAAGCAAAAGAATCACATCCAAAAACTTGTTAAATATCTCACCTTTTCCAAGTGATCCTTTATTTTAGTTTGACCAGATAATGAAAGTTTCTATTCCATTCTCAGGGAACTTCTCCAAGAGCTCTGAGAGTGGTAGGGATAACAGTCTTTTGACATGCTCTCACACATATATCCTATTGACCTAATTTTAGACTTTCTTTGGTTTCCTTCATCTGACATTGTATATAGCTAACATATAGAAGGACTGAAATAATAGAGTTTACTTAATATCTAGACACAGCAGTAACTTTACCTGATATTAGACATCACTCTTGTGAAACCCACTGCCACCCTCAGCATAGGAAGTTTGATAGGCTCCATTTGGCTCCTTTTGGCATTATCCTGGGGCTTTGTACCTTTCATAACTGCTTTTTTTTGCTTATTTCCAGTCACCAAAGTAAAACATTGGCTTACCATTTAAACCCTTTCATAAAACCAAAAATAAGGATACTTCCATATAGTCGAAAAGCATTTTGAACTTGACACCTACATTTCCTTGAATAAATCAGGTAATAAAATAAAATATTCACTACTGATACAGCATAATTTTATTAACTAGAGTGCTATGTACCTGCACACTGCCAGACCGAGTGCACTATTAAAATTCAACGAGGAAGAAAAAAAAGATATGAACAGAAACTATATACTATTGTTTTCTTATGCAGGGATTTCCTCTTTTCAAATTATTTAAATGAAAGATGAATAAAATTATCTCTCTCTTAGCTAAAGCAAGTTCTTTGTTTTGCTTTTCTTCTTCCAATTACAATGATAGAACTAATATTATTAATTAGTAAAAAAGAATATCTGAAAATGTAAAGTGGGATATTTATTGGTGTCTGCTAGAAGATGGGTAATGGTTATTTAACATTTAAAACCACATACGCTGATGCTTGAGACAGTAATATAATTCAATTTTAATGAGTGCAGGAATGAACAGCTCAGAACACTTGCTAGTGGTAAAGATGGATTTGGTATGAGATCTGCTTAGTATACCTTAGTTTATTTCTTTCTTTATACAGACGGAAATACCTTTAAATATAGGTTCTTCTGGCTTTATCGCTCCCTTAATTTTTTTTTTTTTTTTTTAATTTATTTCTCTTTATTAAATCACCATGAGAGAGACCATTACAAAGTTGTTCATGATTGAGTCATACATTGTACCAATACCCATCCCTCCACCAGTACGTATTTCCCAACACTAATGTACCCAAATTAATTGTGTAATGTATTTAAGAAAATATAAAAGGATGTCTGTTCATTATAAAAGGATTTGGTAACTCAGACTTTCTAACAGCATGCTGTTCACAATCCATAATTTTGAACTATGTTCCCTGGGAAAGTAATTTTTATTTTTATTTTTTTATTTATTTTTTTTTTTTAATTTTTTTATTTTTACAATTACAAAGATATACAATTAAAAAGTTCATATTTGGGTTTTGGTCATACAGTGTAGCAGCACCCATCCCGCCACCAGTGCCCATCTCCCACCACCAACGCCCCCGGTTCCCTCCCCCTCCCCCAGCCCCTCCTCCATGGCAGGTTCTTTATTTCTTTCCATTTCTCTCTTTCTCTTTTCCTTCCCTCCAGACTATGGATTACAGAACATACATTAAAGGGTTGTCATGTGTATCCTTTTGCCTCTATTTAATGCTCAGTTCTAGGTTGGCATTAGTACCCTCACAATTGTTAGCACACTGTTCCATTTTCTGTCTTACCTAGCCTCTGACTCCCACACGCTTGTGATAATTTCCACCTTTGACAGGACCTCCTGATGTATGTTTCACTTGACCTTGGATATTGGTATCATAATATGTACCTATATATTTATGTTATGCAGATAAATGCAGTCATTCTGTAACTGTCTCTCTCCTTCTGGCTAATTCCCTCAACATAATCTTCTCCATGTCCATCCATTTGTAGGCAAATTTTATAACTTCATTTTTCCTAACAGCTGCATAGTATTCCATTGTGTAGATGTACCCAAAGCTTTTTTATCCAGTCATCGATTTTCGGGCACCTCGGGTTGCTTCCCAGATTCTGGCTATTGTGAATAATGCCGCTATGAACATAAAAGTAGGGATGGTGTTTCCGCTGGGCATTTTTGGTTTCCCAGAGTAGATTCCCAGGAGTGGTATGGCTGGGCCAAATGGGAGTTCAATTTCTAGTCTTTGGAGGAATGTCCATATTGTTTTCCCCAGAAAGGCTGTACCAGCCGGGCATTCCCACCCAACAATGGATGAGTGTCCCCCTTTCCCCCACACCCACGCCAGCACTTGTTGTTCTTGTTCTTTTGAATATGTGCCAGTCTCTGTGGTGTAAAGTGGTATCTCATTGTTGTTTTGATTTGCATCTCTCTGATGATTAGTGATGATGAGCATTTTTTTCATATGTTTTTTGGCCATTCGAATTTCTTCTTCCCTGCTGAAGTTTCTGTTCATTTCTTTCTCCCCATTTTTTTGATGGGGTTGTTTGTTTTCTTCTTGTAAAGTTCTACCAGTGCCTGATATATCCTGGATATTAACCCCTTATCAGATGGGTATTGGGTGAATATTCTTTCCCATTCTGTGGACTGCTTTTGTATCTTAGTCACTGTTTCTTTTGAGGTGCAGAAGCTTTTTTAGTTTCATGTAGTCCCATATATTTTTATCTTTTCTTCTAGTTGCTTTGTTAGAGATGTTTCACCTTTGAAGATGCCTTTAGCTTCAATGTCATGGAGGGTTTTTCCCTATATTTTCTTCAATGTACTTTTATGGATTCAAGTCTGATATTGAGATCTTTAATCCACTTTGATCTGATTTTTTGTGCATGGTGTTAGACACAGGTCCAAATTCATTTTTTTACATGTCGCTGCCCAGTTTTCCCAACACCACTTATTGAAGAGGCTTTCCTTACTCCATTTTAGACTCGTTGCACCTTTATCAAAGATTAAATGATCATGTGTTTGAGGTTGGGCGTCAGGATACTCAATTCTATTCCATAGGTCCACGGGTCTGTTTTTTATTCCAATACCATGCTGTTTTAATTACTTACTGCCTTGTAGTACAGTTTGAAGTTGGGTAAGGTGATGCCTCCCATCTTCTTTTTTCCCGAGGATTGCTTTAGCTATCCTTGGGGGTTTATCGCTCCATACAAATTTCAGGATTGTTTGGTCAATTTCTTTGAAGAATGTCATGGGTATCCTCATAGGGACTGCATTGAATCTGTATAGAGCTCTAGGAGTATTACCATTTTGACAATGTTGATTCTCCCCATCCATGAGCAGGGAATGTGTTTCCATTTCCTTGTGTCCTCTTTATCTCTTGGAGCAGTGTCTTGTAGTTTTCTTTGTACAGGTCCTTATCAATAAGAGAAAAATAAAACCATATGATCCTATCAATAGACGCAGAGAAAGCATTTGACAAGATCCAGCA
>JAJIBD010027811.1:0-42539 GCA_021461705.1 Cryptotis parvus
TGGATGAGCATTTTTTCATATGTTTTTTGGCCATTCGAATTTCTTCCTTGCTGAAGTTTCTGTTCATTTCTTCTCCCTATTTTTTGATGGGGTTGTTTGTTTTCTTCTTGTAAAGTTCTACCAGTGCCTGATAGATCCTGGATATTAACCCCTTATCAGATGGGTATTGGGTGAATATTCTTTCCCATTCTGTGGACTGCTTTTGTATCTTAGTCACTGTTTCTTTTGAGGTGCAGAAGCTCTTTAGTTTCATGTAGTCCCCATATGTTTATCTTTTCTTCTAGTTGCTTTGTTAGTGATGTTTCACCTTGGAAGATGCCTTTAGCTTCAATGTTGTGGAGGGTTTTTCCTATATTTTTTTTCAATGTACTTTATGGATTCAAGTCTGATATTGAGATCTTTAATCCATTTTGATCTGATTTTTGTGCATGGTGTTAGACACAGGTCCAAATTCATTTTTTTTACGTGTCGCTGCCCAGTTTTCCCAACACCACTTGTTGAAGAGGCTTTCCCTTACTCCATTTTAGACTCATTGCACCTTTATCAAAGATTAAATGATCATGTGTTTGAGGTTGGGTGTCAGGATACTCAGTTCTATTCCATAGGTCCACAGGTCTGTTTTTATTCCAATACCATGCTGTTTTAATTACTACTGCCTTGTAGTACAGTTTGAAGTTGGGAAAGGTGATGCCTCCCATCTTCTTTTTTCCCGAGGATTGCTTTAGCTATCCTTGGGGGTTTATTGTTCCATACAAATTTCAGGAGCGTTTGATCAATTTCTTTGAAGAATGTCATCGGTATCCTCATAGGGACTGCATTGAATCTGTACAGAGCTCTAGGGAGTATTACCATTTTGACAATGTTGATTCTCCCCATCCATGAACAGGGAATGTGTTTCCATTTCCTTGTGTCCTCTTTATCGCAAGAAATAATTTTTGAATTAAAATGAAAGAGTGAAGGACCAGTGAGACTACAGTGGGCAGGGCACTTGCCTTGCATGCAGCAGACTTGGGTTCAAACCCCAGCATCCCATATTGTCCCTGAAGACAGCCAGGAGTAATTTATGAGTGCAGAGCCAGGAGTAACCCCTGAGCATCGCTGTATGGCCCAAAAAGCAAAAATAAATAAAACAAAATAAAATGAATGAGTGAATAAAAGCTCATAGTTAAAGTAGTAACAGGTACCTAAAATACTTGATTGAATAAATAATTTTTATAATATATTCACTTGTTTTAGTTTTTATATTTTTATTTAAATATAGTGATTTAGAAAGCAGTTAATAACAGAGCCTTGGACACTCAATTTTCCAGCTGCAAACCTACAACCAGTGCCAGTGACCCTCCTCCAATGACTCAAGTTTCCTCCCACCCTATCTGGCCTATTTAGCAAAGTCATTTTAAAAATTAATCCTTATCAACAAGGTCACATGTTTACAACAAATATTGACCCCTACAGTTTTGAATAACATCCTCTTAATTTATTTTGGTAAAGGGCTTTCGTGGCTATAATTATAAATGGTTTTTGAGGAGTGAAGTAGAATGGCTAATAGATTTTTAAATGTAATTTGTACTTTTGAATCGGTATATATATACTGGGGAAATGAATATGACTCCATAAAGAATTTTTAAAAAGAGGTCACCAGTAAAACCTCCTGGACCAGAGCTATTTGGGTTTATCTTTTGTCTTCTATTTTTTATGGCTGTGTCAGGCTGATAGTGGAGTTACACTGTACTTTGTGGTGTTACACTGTAGTTCCGTGGGGTTATACTGTAGTTCTGTGAAGTTATACTGTAGTTCCATGGAGTTATCCTATAGTTCTGTGGAGTTACACTGTAGTTCCAGGATCTTATAACTGTTCGTTAGACTCAACTGAAAATCGGATAACTATTAATTGAAAAAAAAATAGAATAGATTCAACTTTCTACTGTTGTTAAAAAAAGGGATGAACTTTCTATCTTGCTCACTGTTGATTTGTTTTCCATTCATTAATAAAGTGTTTTGATTCCACTGTGAAGGAGCCTCAAGAGCACCTAGGGTAGACTAAGCCTTGGGTATTAGCAATCCTCTTGAAGAAAAAAGAAGTTAACTTTGAAGACACATGAAAAAACAATGTGAATGCTTCCTATCTAGAGCTTCCTATTTACCTTTGAGCATCACATGGCCACTCTGGATTATTTCTCTCTCTTTACAGAAAAGAAGGCAGTCTCTAAGAAAACTGCTGAAGGAACTTGGCAGAGAAGAATTATAAACACAGTTCTATTGACTTCAATTCTTATTGTTTCACCTAAGCCATCATGTTTATGAAAGTCTAATTACCTAGCTGAAGTTACTTATTAATGGCTTAGTGAGTCAGAAAGACATGGGGTGATTTGGGGAAGGTTCATACACAAGCCAAATCTTTGCTCTCCTCTGCTTCCCTAAAACATCATTTTCTTTTTTTTTTCTAAAGTATTTTATTATACCACCATGTGATATACAATTACAAAGATGTTCATATTTGGGTTTTGGTCATACAGTGTTCCAGCACCTCATCCCTCCACCAGTGCCCATTTCCCACCACCAACATTCCCGATTCCATTCCCCCTTCCCTAGCCTGCCTCCATGGCAGGTTCTTTATTTCTTTCTCTTTCTCTCTCTCTCTCTCTTTTTCCTTCCCTTCCATATTGTGGATTATAGTACATACACTAAAAGGTTGTCGTGTGTATCTTTTGCCTGTATTTAATGCTCAGTTCTAGGTTGGTATTAGCACTTTTGACAATTGTTAGCACACTGTTCCATTTTCTGTCTTACCTAGCCTCTGACTCCCCACATGTAAAACATCATTTTCTTGTCCTGGTAATTTGACAACTTACCATATATGCTTGCGACACTTCTTTTTTGCTGATGTTCTGGATAGTAACTTTCACTGTACATGGTGAGTTAAGTGTTCGCATGTCACCGTGCTCCTCTAATACAACACTTAAGTCAGAACCCAGGTCTTAAGTGCCAGTCTTTAAAATCTGAACATATGCCATCTGGTCTCTTGACTAATGTTTCCCAAGAGCCTAACTCTGAAGTGACTGGATTCATTGGAAGTTTTGGGGGTCCTGTTCTGAACATAAATGACTCCTGGTATAATGCCATTTGACATTTGTACTGACATTTCTTTTATATTAAGTTTTTATTCTGCCACTAATTCACTGAATCTTAGGCAAGTCACTTCTTAGGTTTTTTAGTTTCTGGACTTGCAAGCACTGATTTGATGTGTCTGATGTGTCTGTTCTTTACTAAAAGCAGCCTTGTAAGATTTCTGTTAAATTTCTTGCTCTAGGCACATTCCAGAGTAGGAGAACTGATAGGCCTTCTTCCCAATGCCCTACCTGGATCTTCTGAAAGGTTACAAGAGTCATATCATTATAGAGAATTTAAATCTAACTAATGTCAGCTTATTGTTTAATTCTAAACAATACCTTTGATATAAGCTGGTCCCAAATGAGCAGGAGTCCTTTTTAGAAATAAATAGGTAAGGAACGCAAAGAAGGCAAACAATTGCCTGAAGTTATGCAGTCAGAACTAAGGGCTAGGGTTTGATTCCTAATTCTAATCAAGACTTTATTTTCCAAGTGTTATCCTATGTGAACTTCCCATTGCTACTAACAATGGCCTGCAAAGACATGGCAGAGGATAATTCTCTGGACATGTGACTAGAAAAGTCTAGAGATAGGATGTGGTATATCATTTTACAAAGGTATTATTGCATAGCATTAGTTAAGTTAGAATTTATAGACCTAGGCTTTAGACATAAAAGATCTGAGCTCAAACTCCAAATCTGATCACTGTGCATCCTATAACCACAGGCCAACTCTGAAAAATGGAGATAATACTGGTTTGACCAACATATTGTAGGAACAAGTGTCTGGATGATTTTTATTAAATTTCTAGTTCAGGATGGTAATAACAAATGTTTGTTTTCTGTTTCTGGTGCCAGGGTTCCAATAGCCTGCATGGTCCAAGTGTTCAAGCAAAGGGAGGGTGAAGGGTCCTCTTGCCCCAGGGTTCAGAGAGCAGGAAACTTACAGAGGGCCTTGCTCAGCCGCTCTGGGCCTCCATAATTCAACTCACTTGGGGAGCTGGGTGTGTGGATACTAGGCAGGCTGAGGCCACAGAGCCTGGGGCTGAGAGCGCTATGGGAGGCCAGCTGCAATTTTAGCTCCAGTTTGGAATTTCCTGCTTGGGGTGGGGGTGGGGTGGGGTTGTAGTCCGAACCTTCTCTGGTGCTGGTGCTGCTTCTGTTGCTGCCAGAACCAGGCTGTAGACACAATTTCTTTCCACCCGACCGCCCAGGGTGCTGAGGAGGCCTCCGCTCTGGCCCTTTAGCACTTGGTGCTGGCCAGGGCTTTGGGAACAAGTTCCAACAGCTCCTTCCTGGGCAAGCCTTTGTGGGCTCAAACAATTGCATTGCTTCTTCAGGCCTGGGTGGAGCCCTGTTTGTCTCTGCCTGGGGAGAAGGAGGCTGGGTTCACAGCTTCCCTAATAAAAGGTTAATTATCCTGCCCCTGGGTCCTGAAATCCAGTTAAAGAAATTGTGGCTTCCATCTACTTCCATTCGTACCAAATGAAAAAGACCTCTTGGTTCCTGAATTACTTATTATTCCAAGGTAGTAAGGAGAAGGATGCAAGAATACCTGAAACAGGAAAAAAAAATTGGAACAATATTGTGGGTAGATCAGAGAGTAGTGAAGAAGTGAACTGCCAGGCTTCAGGGGGAACAGAAAACAGAATAGCCTGCAGGGGCTCAGAAGAAACAACTCAAGGAAAGACTCCAAAAGTGCCTTTGGGGCAATGCAGTAACAATGACCTTCTCAATTTACATTCAATATTTAAATCCCCTCAGAGCAAGGACAGCAAGGGAAGAAGGGGCCGGGACTATAAAATGCCTCAATTTTACCTGCTATGAAATGTAATTCCACTGGTTGTTGTTTTCCAGGAGATCAAACTTTGTTTTTTTATTTTTTAAATATTTTATTATACGACCTAAGATACACAATTACAAAGATGTTCATGTTCCAGCAACCATCCCCCACCAGTGCCCATTTCCCACCACCAATAACCCCAATTCCTCCCCCTCCCTAGCCTGACTCTATGGCAGTTTCTTTATCTCCTCTCTCTCTCTCTCTCTCTCTCTCTCTCTCTCTCTCTCTCTCTCTTACACATTGTGCACTGCAATATGTATGTTTAGAGGTTATCCAGTGTGAGATCAAACTTTGGAACCAAATCACAGTTATAAAATTTATAAATAGTAAATGTACAAACTAGATAACATTAAATCAATTTGCAGAGTCACTTCTACCATCTAGGTGAACAGATTACTTCTATTTATTATCAAGATCTCTTCATTTAATTCTATACTGGTATCCACATTCAGCAGAATGTTAAAAAGTTGTTTAAAATACTTGGAAATAGATGCTCTTAAAGGATAATATTATTCAACCCTGGGAATAATTCTGGCTATTTTGTTTCTTTGTTCAAATTTTCTCCCAGGCTCCATTCCACAACTCTTCATTGCTACCTCAGTCTTTCAGCAGACTTGATTCCATTCATATGTTTGGATTCCTAGTTTGGAGGGATCACCAGATAGACATCAAGGGAACTCACAGTTTATTGCTTAGTCTCTAAAGGAGCATCTGTCTTTCCCCTATGAATGGTCTTTAATAATGTCATTGTTTCCACAGCTAATGTTGTGCATAGACTCCTATTTGTGGGTAGGGCCTTCAAAGAGAAATATTTGTAGCCAATATTTTACTGATAGAGTGAGGAACAATATGGGATATAACTAAACAAAAATGTATATTACTTTAGGACATTTTTACAGAATTGTCTTAGTGAAGCACATCCTCTACCCCATCCTAGGTCAAAACAGAAATATAGACAAAACAGAAAGCACTCTTTCCAGATCACAGTTACTAAGTACACATCAAAGACAATGACTAAACATGGTGTACTTTTGTGCATGCATAGCTGTGCTTGAAATTGTCTTTGGTTGTACGAACTAGTTGAGTTCTCACACATCCTGCAGGCTTTTTCTATTTTTCAGATCTGACTGAGACTGCTTCAAGTATTGCAAGACTGTTAAAGACACATTGATAAAATGTTAAAGAGATATTTGTGCAGGTTGTTGAGTTAAACAGGAAACATAAGGCCTTAGGCTGTGACTAGTTCAGTGTGATGCCAGGAGAGTAGATATTTCCAAATATAGACAGATTGTGTGACACTTTAAATCTTGTTGAATTAAATAACATTCCTCTGTAAATCAGAGTTCAGACTTCCAGCAGTTCTGAACATCTGGATAAGTACACAGGTACTCAAGATAGGCAGGCAGACAGACAGATACAGATGGAAGCACATCAGGGCATAACTTGTTTATGAATCAGCTGTAGGGGATTAGTCCCAGAGGGGTAGCATACTATGTAGAATGAGGAGGTAGAAAGAAGATGGGGTGACCAGTTGTGGGGATACAATAGATGCTAGCCATGTCTTAGAAACAAGTCATTGTTGGGTGACATGCCCACTTCAAGCTCCAGCTACACTTAGCTTGCAGCCCCTCCCAATCCTGCTAGGGAGGTTTTGAATCAGCTCTGGTATTTGTGAAGCCAAAAGGCCCACCTGAAGATCTACATTTCAAAAGGGACCAATTGCCTTGCTTCATCTCTAGATATCCCAGCCCACGATGGGCTGGGCTGGGAAGTTTTGGCAGGTTTCTATCTATAAAATAAGCTGGGAGAAAGGAGAAGGCTCTCTTGCCATTTTGGCTTCCCTTGGCTTTCTGCCTCTCCTTTCCATTGTGCTTTAACATGTGGTGGCAGCCATCTTGGCCTACACGTTGCCAGGCCGAGCCAGGAATCCAAAGTCCATGATTTTTCATGTTCTTGGATTGCATATCAGAACCTGTAATAGTAAAGTTAAAACTGTGCTGGCTTTCTGAGTTTTCATCCATTTCCCGCCAGCTTCGGAGGTAGAAGGAAACTGGTACTGATTTCCTGGTATTGTTGGGGACCCCAGTGGCTCCCCGACAGCCATCTCCCTAGCCTGTTCTCAAGATGTACACTTGAGGAAGATGATAGTAATTTCTTTATTATGGACATTATTGCCCTTTGCTCTATCTTGTTGGCTTTAATGTTAGAGAAATTGTTGTTGTTGATATTTTTCAGGTAGGAACAATCAGGCTATAAGCATATGTAATAATTATTTTTATCTCTATTGGAGATTCAGGAGGAAGGACACCAGTGTTCCCATTTCTCATGCCTTGCCTTTTGTCTGTGGCGGTTTGGAAGCAGAAAGGCTTCCTCTCATGAGTACCTGGACTTCTCCAAGCCCTTGATGTCCAAAAGATAGCGAAAAGTGTCTTAGTAGGCAAACATTTCTGCCATGGAAAGAGTTTTTCTCGTTCCACCTCAAAACCTGATGCTTAGCTGAGAGTCCTTCTTGGGAGATTTTCAACTGCTCAGCCTGGTTTAACAATTCTCTCAACAGCAGCTCCTGGAAGGGACACTGTGAGGCCGATGGGGTTTGGGGGACTCCCCACTGTGCTGACTGAGCCCCCGACACTGAGTCGCATTTTATTTCTGAGCTGTTTCTGTGGGTTAATGAAGATGTAGGCTTCCAGCCTCAGCCACACTATGTAAAAGAACTCCTTATTGCCTGTTCCATCTCACTGACTTTTATGGGGATACTTAAACCAAAATGGTGAACTATTACACTTCATAGCCTGCAAATAAAAGCGGGATGTTAAAAAGTAGGGGCCGTAACCCCTGATGGAGCTAAAATGGCTTGTAATCTTGAGACGACTTTGTTGGGCTCCCCAGGGCCAGGGCCCAGGGCGCTGTGTCAGAAGCCGACAATGAATCTGGGGTCTCCTGTGCTGAATGGGGGTGGGGGTGGAGCCCTAGGCTCACTGGTGATGAGCATGCAGGGTGCTCCATCACAGGTGCTGTGGGCTATGTCTGAAGGCAGCATCAGGCTGCAATTTCACTGGAGAGGCAAGTGGGCAGACGGGATGGCAGGATCATGTTCTCTGGCCTGTGGTGGGGAGGGGTGTCCCTCAAACCCTTGTTGGTCTTTAATCCTGCTCAACCGGGCCTGCTCACAGTATGCAGGCCCGACTGGATTGGCAAAGGTCTGCTCTCAGTCACAGCACTGGGGATTAAGTGACCCATATAGAGGACTGATAGTCACATCTCATTTCATATAAGCAAGGATTATATTAATGCAAATGTCGGGTTTATTTGTTTGCTTGCTTGCCTTGATTAGTTGATTATTTAGGGAAAGTGACATGAGTATAAAGCTCGAATTCAAATAGCATTTGTCTTCGCTGGAGTTCTCCCTAAAGACATTGAGACTAGGATCAAAGACAGGCAGTTCATTTGGGAGATGACACCAGAAAGCAAAGCCTTAAAGGCATGGGCAGGGAAGGAGGTACCCAGGGAAGGAGGGAATGAGACTGAATGGGTGCCAAGGTCTTTGTGGGCATAAGGGAGCTATCTGAAGGGCACCACAAGAGACTGTGAAATCTAAGATGATTTCTCTTTAACTGCTCCCTTCCAAGGTGGGGTGGAGAGAGGAGGAAAGGATGAAGTAGAAACAGTGGCAGGCTAGAAGCCAAAATCCTCTCTAGGGACTGCAGTATAAAGCTATTGGTAATCTTTGGGGGTAGGCTGAAGCAGGGAATAGCGTTGCTTTAGCTCAAAATAAAAAAAAAAGAGGAAAAAGGTTCCTTCTTGTCACATAAACCATATGTCTGTTTCCCTGTATTAACTCTTTTGAAGTTTCTAAGCCAGCTTTTGCTTTCTCTCTCTCTTTCTGTGACCTGTGTATGTGTGTAAGATATGCAGGCAAATTCTGTATGTGGGACATTTCTATACTTGTACAAGGTTGGTTTTTCAAAATATACATAAGGGCATAGAAAGCATGTATTATAATTATTTTGGTGTGGCTTATTTTGTTCAAATTGAATAAAATAATTTATGAAATGCTTTATCTAGTGGGATTTAGTGTGCTTAACTTTATGGATTGTTCAACTACTTGGCAGTTGAGTCCTGTTGCAGCTGTTAGCTAGACAGGGCTTCCCCATTTATTTGCTCTCGCCCTCTCTATATATCTCTTTATCTCTCTATCTCCATTCATCTATCTATCTATCTATCTATCTATCTATCTATCTATCTATCTATCTATCTATCTATCTATCTATCTATCTATCTATCTATCTATCTATCTATCTATCTATCTATCTATCTATCTATCTATCTATCTATCTATCTATCTATCTATCTATCTATCTATCTATCTATCTATCTATCTATCTATCTATCTATCTATCTATCTATCATCTTCTGTCTGTCTGTCTGTCTTCTGTCTGTCTATCTATCTACATGCTATGTGACCCAGCATAAGTAGAGTAAGTCACAAACTTCTCTGAGCTGCAGAATTAAAATACAGAGTAACGACCTTAAAGGGTTGTTGAGAGGACCCGGTTAGGTGACTTGTGAAAGGAGCTCAATATACCAGAAATGCTCAGCAAAAGTTAATGACTGGATTATATAGTCTTTGACTTATTTAAATTTCAGTTTTTCAATTTCACAATGGTTAAAAATCAATGTACTTGTCTTAGAAATAGTCCTGAACTTTTAATCTTTTTTTTGAGCTGGTGGCAGGTAGAATGCACTATTCACTTACGAGGCTGGATGCTCTCAACCAGCCAGTGTGTAGAGCATGAGGGTTAACCAAGCTCTGCTGATCAAATCCGTAAGGTATCATCACTTCATTGTAAAACAGGTTTTGCCTTCCATGATTTTGCATGGCTATGCTCTAATGTCAGTGTGTTGAGCACATTTAAGGTAAGCTAGAATGTTCAGCAGTAGATGAAGTGGATTAAATGTATTTTTATTTAGAATATTTTTAACTTAGAAAGGGCTTATTTGGAGTCAGAGATGTCCTCAGAGTAGAAGAAGAAACTTGTATTAGACATACATTAATGAATATAGGAAAAGTAGTTAGTCATCAAAAGCACAGATGTTGGGGATCATATGTGGTGCTGGGGATCAAACCAGGGTTGGGCCACAAGCATGCATGGTAGTGTTTTACCTCTTGTTCTATCTCCTGGGGCCTTATTTCCATTCTGGAGCCCTTTGGAATTCTTGCACTGGGGGAACCCAACTAACAGAGTAGAAGTTCTACTCCTGCTTCTGCTTGCTGTAAAGAAGCCACAAATCACATGGATAGATAGAAACATGTAGAATGTTAGTCGGTCAGCACCTAATCATTTCAGACACCTTGGTTATGCTAGGAAATCTTCAGGCATTTTTATAGGAAGCCCTTGGATAACTCCAAGCTAAGTTGCATTAGATTGCACCTTTTTTAGAGACCCTAATAACTGAGGAATTCAAATATCTGAGCTATGCTTGAATGCTTGTGTCCTGCAATGTCAATTAGAAGTTTTGCAAAATAATTGGAAGGTATAATCCCTATATACTAATGGAATACAACAAATGCCAGGAAAACATTTTGTTAAAAAATTTGATATGGAAAGGTCAAATAAATGGATAATATATTTCAGAGGATGAAAACATGAGAGTTGTAAATCCTATAATTAATACGATCATATATTTTAGTGACATATATAATAAAGTAAATGTTTTAAAGACCAAATTTCAGGTTTCTACATAACTTGTTTCCTTCACAAGACCCTTTGCTGCTTATTTTAAAATATCACCTTAGGCTTAAATGAGAAATCATTATTAGCATTGTTATTACTTATCTGATAAGTAATTTTATACTTATAGATATTTTATTGGCAGAAAAATGTTTGACAGACTTTAAACACCTTTTAAAGACATTAAAACAATCTTAAATCTAGCATCTCTCAAATTCTTAGCTTCATTATATAAATTATTATTTCATATTATATTTCTCATTAGATTAAGTACACTGATAATAAGCTATAAACGTTTTTGCATACCGATGGCTTCAACTTTTTATTGTTTTGCTATGAAATTCATGTCTTGTGCTATTATTGTAAACTTATTTGGAAATTAAGGAAATAAATCCTCATACACCTATTTTTCTATAAGTCAATTCACCTCTATTTAATCAAATATTATTTTCGTAATGAAGTAATTAGTGCTGAAATATTTCTCTTCATTACGTATATTGTTTAGTGTTAAAAATACATGCATTTTCTATTTCATGGGCCAATTCCACAAGGAGAGAATGTTAGAAACATCTGCACTGTCACCCAACCACGTATCAAGCCTCACACAACAAGCAATTTCCTTCAGCACTCGATTCTTTGAATCTTCCACAAAGTTTTCTCTGTCTCCTAACGGAATCTGCTGACAAAGGAATACATTTTTATTTGTCACCATATTGTTCTCTGTATATTATTTCAGCTGTTTTTCTCATGTTGGGAAGAGTATTTTCCCCAATGACTTTTTTTTCTGGCTTTGCTAATAAGCAGTAAAACTCAGAATGGGCTTCTAAACATTTAACGATAAGTTTAGTGAAATTTTGTCAAGTACGTGGGTATTGTGAGACTTTAAACATGGCTGGAAATACGCAGATTTTTTTTTTCATGCTTTGAAGGCTTGCTTTCTAAATGTTCTTGAATTGTGCTTAATTCTTCCAGCTTTCCTGACTGTCTTGTAGGGAACAGGTTGAAAAGGGTCAACCCAAGGGGCATAAGACCAAGCAGTCAGGTGGTTGTAGTAATTCAAACTGAGTTGGTAAGATTTATGTTGATCTTATGTTGGGATAAAAAGAAAATTTTGAGCTTTTGAGAGAGGAATCCCAGTCGTTCTTCATACAGTTATGTAAATCATATTGGATAATAAAAATTACCGTCATTCCTCAAAAAAAAAGGAATTTTGAGACTATAATAAAGAAATAGTAAAAGTAATTCAAATCTTTACTTGATTTGGGATTATAAAGAAGGAACAGTTAGGCAGGGGATGCAAATTTCTTTATTGAGGTCTATGTAGAGCATGATAAAGTGGAAAAGGCTGAAATATACAGGAAAAGCTTTTTCTAAAGTTTATTTCTTTTTATTGAGTATTTTGATTATTTCCAGTATCTATGGCAGTTTTTCACATTGTGAATTCCTCAAACAAGCAAATGTTGATGATCTTTTACCTGAAAGTGTCCTTCTGGATGTGACCTTTCACCTGAAACTGTGACCTTTTACATGAACTTGTCCTTCTGTGTGAACTTTTACCTGGAAAGTGTCCTTCTTTTTCACAGGTCCATTGTCATTTTGTCTTGTATTTTCCTTCGCATCTCAGCATGCACCAGGCTGTGTTATGTGGAACAGAAGCTTCTCCTTCCCTAACGTGCAAAAGGCACCCAGAAGGCAAGGGCTAAGAGGGCTGTGGGGTAGAGAACACGTTGAACCAGAATTTTTACTAAGCAGGGAAGGAAGGAGAAAGAGATCAGAAACATTCTCCAGGTATCTTGTTTCCTTTGCCTTATAGTGACATGCTGAAGGGTTATAACTTTGCTTCTTCTTGGAGAAAGAGCCGGTAATTTAAGTAGCTGTGGGAAGATGAGTGTGAAAATGAAGCAGGAGTGGAGGACCCTGAACACTGAACGCAGGAGCTGAGCCAAATGACTTCATTGAAGAATTCCATCAGTGGGTCTTTGGGGGTTAAGAATAATTCTTGACAAATGAATGTAACACAAGTTCTACCTCTTTCTCCAACTATCTGCTTCTCCACTCCACCCTTATGAATGCTCACACACTTGTTCCCTAGTGCAGAGAAATAGGATCACAGGATTCTCTCTCATGAAAGAGGCCAAGGGAGAATGTGGGGTAGAACAAGCTCCCAAAACCATGGTAGGTTGGTATGGTGAGTTGTTGATGGACCTGACCCCCTGTTCTGGGCTCTGTGGAAAGAGATCTACCATATTCAAGTAATGGTGCTAAGAAATTGATCCCTCCTGTATGGTTTTTTATTTTATTTTCCAAAATTTATATTATGTCTAGACATAGACATTGATAGTGATCTAGATATCTTATATTGTTGGCTATAACAGAATGAGCAAAAAGAAAACATTTGCATTATCTAAACAAAACTGAACATACATATTTTCTATCAAGGTTTGTTAAGCAACCAATTCCTTTCTCATACCTCTCTATTGCTTTGGCAAAATCCAAGTTGCACATATACCTGGCTTCTCCATCCCACTGACTTTTTGCAAGAAGGAACAGAATCTCATTTCCCTTCCTATTCCCTTACCAACATGCATTTATCTATTCCTATCTATACATCCCTCCTCACGATTTTCCCCCTCCATAATGAGCACTTTCTTCTATTAGGTAGATTTAGAGTTTTGCCAAGCATGCTTCTTATTTCACATCCACATTCCCCCCCCCCATCCTCTCTCTCCATTTCTTTTCAGGTTAATTTATCTGATTATATGCAACACGCTGCAGCCATGTTAAGACACCAACTGAGTTTCCACTTGGAGGCTTGGAGGAAAGATTACCATTAAACGTGACTTCCATCCACTCAGCTGAAATTACTATTGATTGCCAAAGAAAAATATTTGTGCTGTGAAGCTGGGAGCTATGATGTTGAACCATATTAACATAATGTTAGCATAGCTACGGGTGTTTAGTAGTACGCAATCAGATTTGAAATGAACGTTGATTATAGATGGAGATTAATGTTCACATATTCATAGGAACACAATGAGAAGAGCAATTTCCTTTCTACTACAGATCAATGGTTTCCCCATTCAATTATACAGCTGTAATAATTGCATTATGCTGAAATATTTCTTAATGGCTAATTTCTTTCCTTTTGTGTGTGTGTATGAGATCTTTTGTCAGTGATAGCTTCTGCAGCCTGAGGACAGCATAAGATGTTTTAATCACTGGTGTCGTTTTGCTAGCTCTGACCAAGCCAGTAATTTCCCTCTTTCCCCTTCTTTGCTATCCTATCTTATTATCACTCAGAATCACTTCCTGGATGATTGAAACATGGGGGCTTGCCTCAAATCCTCACTTGTTTAGCGTGAAGACAAAACTAGAAACCAAAAGGCCACAGGGCATGATATTATTTCTGCACATTTTTAGGTAAGAAATTGATGAAGACATAGATATTATATTTAGCACAGCCCATTCTAAATTCTCTCTATTTTCCTATCTCTCTATCATATGTCTATCCCATTCATCATATATCTAAGATAATTTGGAGACACTAGCTGACTACAAAGCAAATGAAAGAGCTAATGTCTTTCAACACACAAAGAAGATCTCTGAATATGATGAAATGTTAATGTTTATATTGTAAAGAAAAATGTAAATAAGACTGTGAACACATATTTGCTTATAAAGATAATAATATAATGATATACACATGCTCACCTGGATACAACTCAGAGAATAATGTGTGACTGATGGTTTTGTCATTAAATGAGCCTTCTTAGCAAAGTCATGGAATGCAAATTTCATGATCTTCCTGAGGGTCCTGCCAGTGATGGACATTTTTTTTGTGACAGCCTTTCTCACATTGTTGGACAGGAAACCTCATTCGAACCTAGCAGAACATACTATGAAACCATAGGCACAATTTGGATAAAAAGATCTTCCAATAAGCAGAACAAGCAATGGCACTGTCTACTTGTGCTCTTCTTGAACAAGTCGCTGATAAAGCATAGCCCCAAGAGTCCCCAGCTGGAAATTAACAGTATATTACTAATTACCCATAAGTCACTTTGAAGATGAGATGACCTGGAGCTAGAGTGAGAGCAGCAATGTTTCAGAGGGTCTTCCTGTGGTACCCCACAGATAATGTATGTTAGCTACAGGTATGCAGTCCGGTTCATGTCTTCTGCTTGTAGCACCTTGCCATAGGCATCTGATGAATATTCTCTGATCTAATTTTAAGTCTTTCAAAACTTCTAGAGCCAAGTTAGCATTCTCCGGAAACATTCTAAAAGGACAGTAGAATTAACACCCCAGGAACTATCTCAACAGGTGGGGATCTGAAGAGGATGCATTATTGCTCTCAAGGTCCTGCAGAGTGAGGATCTTAAGCACCCATTTTAAGGCATTTTTTTCATCTCCATCACTTGTTTTCCTGAGGCATCACTACTTCTAATCTCTTAAAGAACCATTTACCCTCAAGGTAGTTTTCATTCTCTGCTTTCAGTGGGAGAGCCCAAACAAAGGTTATGAGCTTAGTGATTTGCTTAATGTCTAGGAGACAGATAGACCATAATTAGATCCTTTTTCTATTATTTACCCACCATATGATTTATTCAGCTGACTTTCTATCGCTCAGCTTGTTTTCCTTCTGCAAAAATGGATATAGCAATATGTTCTATCTCAAAGAAGTATAAATATTGAACACAGTTTTAAAGGCAAGTCATATTATTTTCTATCTTTTTTTTATTATTTTAGTCAAATGATAACTAGATGGCAGAGCATATGACTTGCTTGTGTGAGATCTTGGTTTAATTCCTGGCACCCTCTCATCCCTTACCAAATAACCAAAATGTCTAGTACAGTATAGATACTGAAGGAAATGCAAGTTCCTTGCTGTCTTGTTTTCCACGGATCAAATAGATCTTGGAGTAATAAATGCAATCAATATTTTCTTTATTTTCTTTTTGCAATGTTTTTAGATAGCCTGTAAGAACTAAAAAAGCATTGTGTGAATGCAGTTTTTGTCATCAGGGATGTTACAAAGTTTTTTCTCCATAGTAGTGCATAGAACAAAAGAATTGTATATCTCATAAAGATTTTTAAATAATTTATTGGCAAGGAAAGTATTCAGTACTTGGGAGTTGATCAAAAGCAGGAAAACTAGACTTGAGACAGCATAGAGCTGATATGCTATTGAAGTAGTGGCAGGTGGTCACCAGGAAAGATCTTTCTTTTCTGTGACCCCACAAAAGCCGTACCATGTGTTCTTGAGTTTCTCATTCCAAAATTCACTTGAAAAGAATGTCCTGAGTGCCTGCTGTGTGTTAAACAATGCGCTCTGTGCTGCAGAATGAAGTTAGCAAGCAAATTTCCTTCTTCGTAGGGTTTTCTTGATCTTGAGAATTCACATCTCTCTCTCTCTATATATATATGTATATGTACATATTTATACATACACACACTCCCTCTCTCTGGTATATATTACATTCTACGATATATACACACTCTCTCTATGTATACATATATGTTTGTATATATGTATGTATGTGTGTGTACTGCAACTCTAAGGAAACCTTTTGTTGAGGTCATGATAGGAACTTTGAAGCTTAGGAGATCAGAAGGGAGTATGATCTATGAAACCATTCCAAAGATCAATACTTGAAACCAGAAAACCCACCCAGGCAAGGACAAGCTTAACTGTCCTCACCTCACCCTTTCCCCAAAGTCAAAAGATAAGGTCTCATTTTATCCTATCACTCAAAGTTTAACCCTTTTTAGTTTAGTCTTATGGATGAGATGGGATATACCACAGGGGTTCTGTCAGTAACACAATGTATTGCTTATTTTCGAAGTCCATTCATCTGTATGTATCACATTTTTATAAAACTAAGCATGCTTCCATGTCTGTGTAAATTCCATTGTTTGTGACCATGTAAGCAATGCAATTACTTTGAGGACGTGAGTCCATCACTTTCCAACCTGCCATCTTGTTTCCAAAGAAGCTCTTTCTTGACCCACCACTTTGTCTTTGGATAACTTGACCTGGAATGGTCAGAGGCCAGACCTTAGCAGATACCCTTCCAGTAAGGCTAGAAGGAAGAACTGGAAGGAATGTAGGTGAGAAAACAGCATGAAGGGTAGAAGAGGCCTGTCCCATCAAAAGAAAGGAAATAGCTCACTGTTTGTCCCTCTTTATTTTCCTTCATTGTATTATTTGCTACCTCAAAAATCACATGTCTTCTATGTGGGATATAAAGGGAAAAATCGTTGGAAGGGAGTAATAATGCCAAAGACAAAGGAGCCTAATATCTGGTCTCCAGAACTGGAGTCTACCACAGTGGAGAATGGAGAGGAGTAGCTTAAGGAAGGGGAGCATGCTGGTGAAGGCTGCAGTGTTGAAATAGCGTATATGTAAAACCCTATCATTAACAATGTGCCTAGAAAATTACCACAGGTATGCTCTTGAATTTTTGCCTAGATACACCTCTACTTAAATGTTAAGTCTTTGAGAGCATGGTCTTTATATCAATCCTCTCACTAATTCAGATGAATATGCATGAAAAGGCAAATATAGAGGGAACATGGTTCACAGTATGCAAAACTGTGACCTCTCTAATTCTTTTACATAGAAGCTTTTTTAGATGCTTGGACACTAAGTCCCTTTACTTCACAGCCCTTGGGCCTGTTATTTAGTGCAGTGCATCCTTTGGCATGGGACACAAATATACTACTTTGTGTATACAGTATTCAGACTGGCAGCATAGTGCTGGTGGCTAATGTTCCATTCCTTGATATATTATCTCAAAAGCCCATTTTAGCCAAGGAAGTAGCTTTCCCAATCAGGTACTGGTAGGGACAGAGGTCTGTGACTGGGTTTTTCTGATGCAAAGAGACAACCAATGAAGAATTCTAGAAGGAATTTCCTAATGTCTAAGAAGAACACAATATTTACACTAGCCAAAATTTGGGAAATTTTCAAGTGCCCAAGAACAGATGAGTAGATGAATAAACGATGGCACATAAACACAACAAAATATTGCTTGTACATAAGAAAACATGAATTCGTGGAATTTGAAGCTGCTATGTAGATGAATCTAGAGTGTCATGTTGAGTGAAGTTATTCAGAAGAGGGACAGACTCAGAATGATCTTTCTCATATGTAGGATATAAAAAAACATAGCAGCAAAGTAACAAATGTCAAAAGACAAAAAGAAACAAAGAACATGAGAACTGGACCTAAGTAGGAAGGTTCCAACTGGGTGAAGGTGGTAGCAGAAGGGATGAGACAGGAAGGAAAACACCACAACAATGGAAGAGAGGAGTGATCACTCGGTAGAAAGAGAAGGTACCAAAAGTTTGTTGTGAAATGCTATGCACTAAAGCCTATCAATTCTTTAAACTATACTGCCTAAACTTTATGTAAAAACATGCCTGTCATAGAGGCAGACTGATGGATTGGAGGAAAACTGGGACATTGGTGAAGGGAAGTGGAAACAGGTGAAGGGATTTGGTGTTTGGTGTGGGAACATTGTATGCTTGAAACCCAAACATGAGTAAGTTTGTGATTCATAGTAGTTAAGTTAAACAAAAAAAATTAAAAAAAAAACACAGTAATGATGGCTTTGACAGTGACTAAGATACAAAAGCAGTCCACAGAATGGGAAAGAATATTCACCCAATACCCATCTGATAAGGGGTTAATATCCAGGATATATCAGGCACTGGTAGAACTTTACAAGAAGAAAACAAACAACCCCATCAAAAAATGGGGAGAAAAAATGAACAGAAACTTCAGCAAGGAAGAAATTTGAATGGCAAAAAACATATGAAAAAATGCCACCATCACCTAATCATCAGAGAGATGCAAATCAAAACAACAAGGATACCACTTTACACCAAGAGACTGGCACATATTCAAAAGAGCAAGAACAACAAGTGCTGGCATGGATGTGGGGAAAAGGGGACACTGATCCATTGTTGTGGGAAGCCGGCTGGTACAGCCTTTCTGGAAAACAAATGGACATTCCCTCCAAAGACTAGAAATTGAACTCCCATTTGACCCAGCCATACCATTCCTGGGAATCTACCTGGGAAACCAAAAATACGCAGAGGAAACACCATCCCTACTTTATGTCATAGCAGCATTATTCACAATAGCCAGAATCTGGAAGCAACCAGAGGCCAGAAAATTGAACTGGATAAAGAAGCTTGGACATCTACACAATGGAATACTATGCAGCTGTTAGGAAAAATGAAGTTATAAGATTTGCCCTAGAAATGGATGGACATGGAGAAGATTAGTTGAGCAAAATTAGCCAGAAGGAGAGAGACAGATACAGAATGACTGTATTTATCTGCATGGCATAAATATATATGTACATATAGATACCAATATCCAAGGTCAAGTGAAACATATATCAGAAGGTCTTGTCAAGGGTGGAAATTATCACAAAGTGGGAGTCAGAGGCTAGGTAAGACAGAAAATGGAACAATGTGCTAACAATTGTCGAGGGTACTAAGCCAACCTAGAACTGAGCATTAAATAGAGGCAAAAGATACACATGACAACCCTTTAATGTAGTTCGTAATCCATAGTCTGAGGGAAAGGAAAAGAGAAAGAGAGAGAAAGGGAAAGAAACAAAGAACCTGCTGGAGAGGGCTGGGGATGGAGGAGGGAACCGGGACGTTGGTGGTGGGAGATGGGCACTGGTGGCGGGATGGTTGCTGGAACACGTATGACCAAACCCAAATAGAACTTTTAATTGTATATCTTTGTAATTGTAAAAATAAAAAATTGAAAAAAAAAAAAACACATTATGTCAGGAGAGACGGCTTTCCTGTACCGTTTACCTTTTAACATGTGTTTGTTTTTTTTCCACATGTAGAAGAAATTTCCCCACATTGATTGAAGCTATCTTAGGAACAAAGTACATAATGTGAAGGCAGCAGAGAAAAGAAAAGGAAGCAGTAGGATCTGCCATGGTTTAATCTTCCATTTAGACCCAGTCGGCATATGTCTCACTCTGATTTATTTCAATTTCTGTGTTTTCTCTTACAATTGAAGTTGAACTTTTATTATTACTGACATCCGATACAACTCAGTGCCCCACTTTCTCCTTCTATCTCTCTCCCTCTTAGTCTCCTTCCCTCCCTACCATCCCTCTCTCACTTGGACCCAGGTGCAGCACTCTCCTTACACCAGGGCTATACTGGTTCCCTGATGATCACAACTCCTATGTGGTTCTTGCATACACACACATGCACACACACTCACTTGTTGTTGCCCCACTTCTGGTTAGACATAGTCAACCAAACATACATTCAGAATTCTGGGAATCTGAGTTCTGGGAGCCACCCAACTTACGATCACCTGCTAGGTCAATTTAGTAAACTAGGAGTTACATCTCTTGACTCAAGCAAGGATGGAGTGCTTTTACTTTGAGCAAGTTACTCAGTTTTTCCTACCTTTATTTTTTTAATCATGAAAATAAGGAATAACAATACCTAGTTCAAAGAGTTGGTGTGAATGTTAATCTATGTAAAACACTTAACACAAGAGACAAGCATGGGTGAGAATTCAATAAATTAAGCTCTTCTAGGAAAAGTAAGCAAGTGTTAGCTTGCCTCCTGCCTCTTTTATTGTTTTCATCCCAGTCTTAACCCGTTTGAATCAACACAAGTGAAACAAAAGAGATTGTAGCTCATACCCTTATTCTACTCTATTAGAGTAAAAAGAATTGTATATAAATATGTGAGTTATAGATAAATATGTATGAATTGGCTCTTTATATTCTTTCTCAATATCATGTAAGAACTACATCTCTCTAATAAAGAGCTATCTGTAAGAATGAAGATGGCAGTATATTTCTATACGACTAATTTGAGATTTCTGTACCACTAATGGACTCTAATGATTTCTCTCTTCTTCCCCCTTCCATCTAGTATTTCTATATTCCTTTATTAAGAGAATCTTTTGAGTCCATCCTCCAGTTAGTGTTGTGGAGATATAGGAGATATATTGCCTTGCTATTTCTTCCCTTAATAATATTTGTGCAGATTTTATTCTTTATGAGATATCCTTCAAGAAATACCTAGCATTCTGCAAAAAAAAAAAAGGATATTCCTGGAAATCTGTAAGGGAAAGAAGACAATCAAAGTGAAGAAGGGATCTACAAAGAGGGTAAATACTCTAGATTAGCAAATATGCACAATAATAACTATCATTAAAATCCCAAAGATAAAAAAGAAACGTCCACAATTTCTCACAGTACTTGTTACATGTTGTTATTTTTTCCTGGAAGAGTGATGAAAACTGAATATAAACAAGTCTCACTTCTTGTGCCCACATCTTAGGCCATCGTTTTAGACTGTGGACAGTGATGAAACATACTCTATATCAAAATGTATATATATATATAAATAAATAAATATATAAGTATATATATAAAACATATCTATATAGATATAGATAGAGACTAAGATACATGGGGCAGAGCTGCTACCAGCTCTCCCTGTGCTCAGCATATCATGACACCGGGAGGGAAGGCAGGTTCTAGCCCTGGTCCACCATCCCAATCGAGCCTCGCAAGAAGTCAGAGATAACCCCACATTATGAGGGCAGTCATTTCAACATCCTGATTCCACTGCTTGTCAGAGCTCCACCCAAGAGAAAGCCGATCTCAAGCCCTATTAGTCAGAGTACCACCCTACAGTGAAGCTTGTTTCAAGCCCAGGTATGCCTGATCCAGAGACTCAGATACATGGAGTTGTTACTGCTCTCCCTGTGCTTAGCAGATTATGAGGTGTCTGGGAGGGAAGGTGGGTTCTAGTCCTGGTCTGACATCCCAACAGAGCCATGCAAGAAGCCAGAGGAACCCCCACACCATGAGAGCAGTCATTTTCAATATTCAGACTCCACAGCTCTTTAGCGCTCCACCCAAGAGAAAAGCCCATCTCTCCCCTTTGCGGTTTATCATTAAATGCAAGAGATTAGAGTCTACTACCAAGAGTATACCTCCTGCATGGCAGAGCCTGTCAAGCTATCCATGTTGTATTTAATATGCCAAAAACCAGTAACAATTATAGACCCCATTTCCATGACCTGAAGGAATGATTTAAGGCTCTTCATGTTCCTGAGTGAGCAGACGCCCTTGGGCTACACTAGCATGAGACAGGACATATGGAGATGTTACTGGTGCCCACTCAAGCAAATCAATGAACAACGGGAAGACAAATGATATAGATATGAACATATCTATATAGATATAAACATATCTATATAGTCAAGTTATTTGGTTAGTCCAAATATTAAATGCCAGTATAATTTGTATACTTTAACATTCTACAGATCACATATCGAACAATATACACTAATAATGAATACAATAAAGCAAAATGTGGTAGAACCAGTAGCATCACAGCATAATCCCACATAATTATTGCAAAGAGTTATTATTGATCTATACTGGTAGATGTTATCAATTATCTAAGAGTGAAAAATTAATTCTAGGTCATTTAGGTTTTCTGGAGGTTGAAGAGATATAATAGCAAGTAGGGTGCTTTCATTGCATACAGCTGACCAGCTTCAATTCCCTATGCTTCATATGTCCCCCTGCCCCCAATTCCAAGTCCCATTAAGAGTGATTCTGAGCCCAGAGTTAGGAGTAAGTTCAGAGCTCTGTTTGGTGTGGTCCACAAACAAACAAAAGGTAGTTTTCTGTAGATCTGAATATGAGTATGGAATGTGACCTAAGTCTCAAATTTCCTAATGAAAAGCTCCTAGCTATGCTACAGGAAGTAAAGAGTAGTCAGGCTGACAACTTGAGATCAGAGGTCATATCTGAAAAGGTGCAGGTAGTAGTCAAATGTTTCTTTCAAATGAAGGGTAAAAGACCTTACTAATGATGTGTCTTGCTTTATGAGGCAGAGAAGAATCCATGGAGATTTCTCACTAAACCCAAAAATCTGAAAAAAATGAGTATTCTCTAGGTCTTTTAGCTTTTTCGCCTTTCAGGTAAAGTAAAATATTACTTTAAGAAAAAATATTTATTTACTTACTAGAGCCGTTACCCACTGGATCCCACGGGATGTCAAAAGATCACGTGGTCACCCACCTATAAGATGGTCAGACTTCTTCATCAAGACCCTGAACAAATGGTTTGAGGCTCTTTGTATTCCTGAAGCAACCAGATGTCATTGGGCTACACTGGCACGTGATAGGGTCAAATGGAAATATTACTGGTGCCCGCTTGAGAAAATTGATGAATAACGGGATGTCAAGTGATCAAGTGAAATATTTGTCTTATTTATTTGTTTTTATACTGGAATTTGTGTTATCTGCTCAGCATACAGATATTTCTCCTTCAGGCTGGTCCCACATCTTCACAAAGCTACTGATGATGACAACTGGGTTTTTTAATGTGAAGATCTCATTATATTGGTTCAGGAAGAACCAAGTGAGTAAATAGGAATTCTAGGGAAGAGCACTGGGGATGTTGTGTGTTCTCTTCACCCTGCCTGAGCTTTTGAGAAAGCACAGAGATAGCTTCCTTTTCTGCAGAGATGATCTATCATCCACATGGAGCATTGAATTTCACATAAAGTTTTCTGGGCTGTGGTCAGGAAAAGACAAGTGTAGGGTGAAATCTAAGAGAAATAGGCTTATGGACCCCAATTGTGTAACTAACTGAATTGGAGACCACTTATATCTGAAAGTAGAGTCATTATTATTGTTAGTACTACATGGGGGAACCTCAGTTCCATGACCTGAAGAATAGTTTGAGGCTCTTCCTGTTCCTATAGCAAGCAGATGACTTTCAGCTGCACTTGCTTGCGACAGGATGTACGGAGATGTTACTGGTGCCCGCTCAAGCAAATTGATGAACAATGGGAAGACAGTAATACAGTGATACTACATGAGATTAAAATATTATGAAACTCTTGATATGGTTCCTAAAACTTTACATTAAATAAATGCTAGCTAAATATAATAATTTCTATTGTATTTTTAATAGTTGCATTTAATTGTGAAAGTTGTATTATATAATTGTTATTATAAAAAATTTTATACAATAATTTTGAGGATTTTGTTCTAAATTCTTTTTAACCTTAATTTTTATTATACCACTATGAGATATACAATTACAAGGATGTTCATAATTGATCTCTGTCATATAGTGTTCCAGCACCCATCCCGTTACCAGTGCCCCATCCAACATCCAAACACCACCAATGTCCAAACACTCTCTCCCCCAACCCCAGCCTGCCCATATAGCAGGCACATTTTCTTTCTCTTTCTATCTCTCTGTCTCTGTATCTGTATTTCTCTCTCTCTTCTCTTATACGTTGTGGCTTGCCCTAAGATATTAGTGGTTTATGGTGTCTCTGTGTATATTCAATAGTGCATTATAATTCCCCATTCCCCATTAACCTCCCCAGTTTGTTGCAACTAAAATGATCATTACAGTGTATAAATGTGGAAGATCCTGGGAAGGTCCTGGTCCTTACTTCCATTATTGTCTAAGACTGCCGAGCAACTGCTCTGCAGCAATGCGCTAGAGCAGCTGTGGATCTGGATTGTCTCTCTTTGGTTGCTGCCTGTTGTGGCTGGGAGCTCGCAGCCATGCCCACCAGCATGGAGGTGAAGGAATGGGTGGGAGGAGCCCAAATCTTTGATCCAAGTCTGGCCAGCATAGCCCCCCTGCATGTGTGAGTGATCTCTAGGAGCTATGAAGGACTCCTCCAGGGACTGGCCGAGTCTTTTACTGCCCTATGGAACTCCATGGGCTACTCCACATGGGGCCAAGCTGCACAGCTGTGGGTCTGGAGTCTATTCTAAATTCTTGATCTTATCTATTTCCTTGTCTTTTTATCTGGTCTTCATAAACTATAAACTTACTTCATAGTTTAAGAAAATTCTTTCAGGAGCCGGAGTGATAGCAAAATGGCTAGGGTGTTTACCTTGCATACAACTGACCCAGGTTCAATCCCCGGCATCCCATATGGTCCCCCAAGCACCGCCAGGAGTAATTCCTGAGCGAAGAGCCAGGACTAACCCCTGAGCATAGCTGGGTGTGACCCAAAAAGCAAAAGAATGAAAGAAAGAAAGAAAGAAAGAAAGAAAGAAAGAAAGAAAGAAAAGAAAAGAAAAGAAAGAAAAGAAAGAAAGAAAGAAAGAAAGAAAGAAAAGAAAGAAAGAAAAGAAAGAAAGAAAGAAAGAAAGAAAGAAAGAAAGAAAGAAAGAGAGAGAGAAGGGGAGGGAGGGAGGGAGGGGAGGGAGGGAGGGGGAGGAGGAGAAAAAGAAAGAAGAGGAGGGGAGGGAGGGAGGGAGAGGAGGAGGAAGGAAGGAAAGAAAGAAAGAAAGAAAGAAAGAAAGAAAAGAAAGAAAGAAAGAAAGAAAGAAAGAAAGAAAGAAAGAAAGAAAGAAAGAAAGAAAGAAAGAAAGAAAGAAAGAAAGAAAGAAAGAAAGAAAGAAAGAAAGAAAGAAAGAAAGAAAGAAAGAAAGAAAGAAAGAAAGAAAGAAAGAAAGAAAGAAAGAAAGAAAGAAAGAAAGAAAGAAAGAAAGAAAGAAAGAAAGAAAGAAAGAAAGAAAGAAAGAAAGAAAGAAAGAAAGAAAGAAAGAAAGAAAGAAAGAAAGAAAGAAAGAAAGAAAGAAAGAAAGAAAACAAAGGAAAATTCTTTCAGACTTATCCCCATAGTTGCTGCTCTGTGATCATGTTTGGGGAAATACTTGTTCACTCTCTTCCTTTTTAAATCTGGATCTCACCTGTCTCTTTATTTTAGAAAATCTATGAGTAGACATCTAGATCTGACAAACGCACATCCAATTTATTTCTTCATAAGCCAAGGGCCCTATTGTTTCAGAATGTGATAAATTTAGTGATAGTTAACATTCCCAGAGTCTTTCTGAAGAATTGCTAGGATTCTCTGGAATATGGGTGCCAAGGTTACAACTTTATAATAGAAGCATTAGTTAAGATTACACTGGGGCCAAGAGTGTCCGGTTAGGATTTGAGATCCTATAGAACTGTTGGGCTCAAGCAGCAAGGCTTTGCTTGGTTTGAACACTGAATCTCAAACAATGAATCATCAGATCCATCCAGACTAGCAGAGCTAAGAAACCACAGGAGTAAGCCCAAGGCCCTGAACACTATTTGGGAGGCCCTGCCTCCATCAGAAAGAAAACAACCATATATGTATATATATACTAAATGCTGATTTAGAGATCACTACAAATCCGCTATTCACTCGATTTGCTCGGCGGGCAAGTACCAGTAACATTTCCATTGGACCCTATCACGTGCCAATGTAGCCCAATGGCATCTGGTTGATTCAGGTAATATGAAGAGCCTCAAACCGTTCCTTCAGGGACATTTACAAGGAAGTCTGACCATATTATGTATATATGTGTGTATATATGTATATAGAGAGAGAGAAAGAGAGAGAGAGCATTCTCTATTACTCTGAATCACAAACAGAAAACAGTTACACAAAAGTGCATCATGATCTTGATCATTGTCTTAGTCATTGGCATATGTGCAAAGTCACCCAAGAAGTTCCTTCATCTTTCTGTTAGGTTTTATGATAAGTTTCAAGTTTTCTAGTACAGCTTATCATATGAAACTCTCCAAAGACTGAGGGGCTCATTTAAAGACTATTTTGTACCTCAACACTTTATATCTAGAAACAAACCAATGTAAGCCATGTACTTGTCTATACACCAAATTGTGCACATAGCCCATGTAAAGTTTTATATCTGACATAATTCTCTTTTCTGTGTGATTTGCGAATCTAAAATACACTAAAACACATATCTAAAAATCTAGAAATAATCTGTGTTGGTAGGGCTGTGGTAAAATGGTACTGTCACCCACTGCCTATGAGAATGTCTGTCTGGTTCAACCCTTATGCAGAACAGTGTGGAGATTTTTTTTAAGTTAGAATAGAGATACCTTATAATCCAGCAATTCCACTTCTTGGTATCTACTCCCAGACACAAAGCATTCATTCAAAAGACATACGCACACCATTATTCATTGTAGAACTTAATAAAATAACTAGAATATGGAATCAACCCAGGTGTCCAAAGACAGATGGGTGGAAAATAAAGGTGTGGTTTATATACACAATGGAATACTATGCAGCTGCAAGGAATGATGAAATCATGCAATTTGCTGCAAGCTGGATAATTTTCTTGTGATCTCATCTTTGGCAGAAATTGTTTTAGCTCTCTGCCTAGCTTGTGCAAAATTTGTATCACTGTTATGTTTATTAGAAATACTTTCCATTTGGGAATTAGAGCAGGGGACAGGACACTTGGTTGACCTGGGTTTGATCCCTGGCACCCCATATGGTTCTTTGAGCATGGCCAGAAGTGATTCCTGGGAATAAAGCCAGGAGTAAGTCCTGAGCGCCACTGGGTGTGGTCCCAAAACAAAACAAAGAAGTACTCTCCACACGGATTTCTTACAGTACAAAGTGAGAAGTATGTTTTCTATGAATGTACTGGATGCAAAAATAGCTGGCACATAGTTGGTGGTCAATAAAGGACATTGTTCTCTCTCTTCTCCCTCTGGTCCCTCCATCTGGACTGTGCACGTTTAAAGAGGATGCATATTTCTTAAACTCTGGAGCTTGGCAGAATACAGCTAGATGGCTGCTAAAATTAAAGAAGCAATCATCCCAGATTGTGTGTTTCTAAGACCCTTGTACTCATTGTCTTCCTGAGTTCTAATACTGATCATAACTCAGGACTTCAGCTAACAGATGAGTCAACTTAGATACAAAGATAAGTAAATCATATCTATCATAGTTAGGAAGTGGCAGACCCAGGATAACATTCTTTTGATCCCTAGCACCATGTTCCCTTGAGCATCATTGGGTGGATCCCTGGAAGCCCCCGGCACCACCTGCCTAGCTGAGTAATCCCTGGCATAGCTGAGCAGCACTGTATCCTCACACCCTTGCATTCAACTGCTGTCCCACTTGGCCGAGAATCACTGGGAATGTTCCCAAGGCCCCCAAACACAAGTTGAAAGGCCCCTCAAATAAATTGTAGAAAAACAAACAAACAAACCCAGCCAGGGTGTCTCCAAAACCAGTCTTACTAGGCAAAGACTGCCTGTCCTTGCTGTAGCTGAAATATTTTTCCTCAGTCACCCTGGCTCTGTCTCCTCTGGTTATTCATTGCCACGCCTACTGCTGCTTGCCGGAGAGCTGAGCAGCTGCCTCTCACACCTGTCTGGCGGAGAGGTGCAGCTTCCTTGCTTGGGAGGGCTGATGGGGCATGGCCCATTGAGCTGCGCAAACAGCTCTCCTGCAGCTTGGGAGCAGCACATCCATCACCCCGCCTCCTCCTCCTGGGTACTGGCAGCACAGCCACCACTAGGCAGTCTGGGGAGGGGCTGCCACAGAGGCCCTGGGAGAAGGAGGCAGAGGGTATGCAGGGAGAGTGCCCTTGGGGTCAGAGGCTGCCAGAAGCTGCCAGAGGGTATACAGGGAAAGTGCCCTTGGGGTCAGAGGCTGTGAGGTTTGGGGGTGGGGGGAGTAGGATGGGGGACTTAAACCAGCAAGGCAGGAAGCCTTTATGATGATACTCACTATGACTAAAGTTTTTCTTAAAAAGGTTTTGGGCCATACCTGCCTGTCTCAGGGTTTACTCTGGATGTGTATTCAAGGATCACTTCTGGCAGAGCTTGGGGTACCATATGGGGTAACCAGGAAGAGAACCTGGGATGGCTGCAAGCACCCTAACTGCTTTATTTTCTCTCTAGCGACTGAGAGTGGCTTGTTTTTCCATTTTGCTTCTTGTTCTGATGAATTAAGCTTTACCTCTTGGGTCCACTTTGTAGATCAGTGCGCTGCATGCACACGTTCGCTCCTCCACCCCCACCCCCAGTCACAGTACTCTTGGGTCAGCTTCCTTCTCTTTCCTCCATAGCCCAGTCCTTACTTCTCTCCTGTCCTGCCTGACTGCTGTCCCTGTTGCATGTACAGACTTTCTGACTCTCTCTCTCTCTCTCTCTCTCTCTCTCTCTCTCTCTCTCTCTCTCTCTCTCAGACTTGTGATAGACCATTTCTGTCCCTGAGAACACTTTAGCCCCTCCCCACTTCAAGCTTCTGGGAAACTCCTGATCCCCATCAGCTCTAGCTATAAGTCACGACCCCCAGCTTTGGCAGTACTTTCACCAGAACTGTCTTCCTGGGAACCTGCCTTGACTGTGTGAAGAAGTGCAGTCACCCCAAATCTGCGGTGGTGGCAGTGGACTCCTAGTGAATCCCTAAAACTGGAGAGCCCTGAGACTCCTTCATGTACAATCGTTTATTTTATAGTGGCAGCCAGGGTCGCTCCTGATGGTGTTCAGGAGTTGAACGAGGCTGGAACTCAGGACCGTGCACAAGCCAGGCATATGACCTGCCTTTTGAGTGGGCATCTGGTCCCTACTATATTTCCTTTCACACAAACGTGTTCACAGACAAGAGACGGACAACAGCAATATGTTAGAATGGATCACGTGCAACTATATACTGCATTTATGTGAATGTACTCTCTCTCACTCTCTCTCTCTCCATCTCTCTTTCTTTCTCTCTCTGCCTCGTCACATGTAACATTTGCAGATCACAGTGACCATGCCACCTGAAACCCAGGTAAGTGAGGATTCCTGCAAGCGCCTGGGACTAACACCCGTGAGGTTCTGTCACACAAGGGTGGGGACTGTGTCACTTTATTTCCTTTACTATAGTCTCAGGGTCGGCTAAACCCTAGCCTTGGAAGATGCCCATTTCTTGCTGAGGATAAATGCATAGAGGACAGTCTTAGAAGGACAAGTACTTCTAAGAAGTACTTTCATCTGGTCGTCTGAGACAGAAGCCTTTCCTGCCTGCGCAGTGCCTTTGGAAGGTAAGTGGAGTTGACCTTCTATTCAGACCTGTTAGTGACTTTTGTCAAGTTCGTCAACATGGCTCTCAGGGCCATATATAATATATATCAGTAAACTCTGTCCTCTCTCCTCTGTTCCCTTAGTCAAGTTGGTCCTCTATGTCTAAATTTCAATACTCCCTTTTGATCTAATCCTGTCAATTTGCTCATTCCTTCTCCTAGAATGGCCTTTACCTGTACCACTAAGACTCCAGCCCCATGAGGGAAAAGTTTTTGTTTACCTTATTTTCAGCAAATATCCTGGTCCCAGGAGAGCATCTAACATGTAGTACCTGCTACCTAATACTGTAAATGTTTTCTGTGTCAGTGGTCCACCATCAGCTTATACATTTGCTTGTTCTTCCCACTAGGGCATCTGCAATGACATGTTCTTTGCATTTTGCCAAATACTTATTACTCAAAATGCTTACCTGAAGCAGCTTGCATAAGAAAACACACTTTGTAAAATGTATGCTCTATTTTTATTATTCTCTTCTCTGGATCATTTCTAGGTTTAGGATATACAATTTCTAACTGTAAAGATTCATCAATCAGGTAGAACTTGAATCTTGATGCGAGGATCCCAACTTCAAAATACTTCCCAAATTTTAAACCCTTATGACAGAGACTGGAAGATGGACTCAGCAAACATGGGTGATGGTTACTACCAGTGTCCTTTGCTCCGTGTCTTGGTACAAAGTATCTGTCTTCTCCAGACAGCTCATCCAAGGTAGGCATAGTGACTTGTCACAGGAGATATTTCTATAACATAGTGAAAGCTCAACATGAATAACAAAAGACTAGACAGTGGAGAACTATGTCATGAGTGATATAGGCAGGCTGCACAGTTGGGAACTCAATGGGAACAACGCCTAATTGGATTGAGACAACTCACTAAAGTTTAGTTGGTCAAACATAAGACATCCTCTTTGTTTATTTTTTTCAAAGACTATTTACTATTTCTCTCCTGTCTATAGAGTGTTCCAATCTTGAGTTATGAGCTATTGATGGCATCCATGCCTTACAAAGTTCTATTGCCCGTATCTGGCAGTTCTCAAGGCAACATAAGGCACTGACCACAGCAGGTTGAAGGGCTGTCTGTATGTTACATAAGATGCAGCAGAAATCAAGTTGCATCACAGAGGGATTATCTACAGAACCAGCTTTCATGCGTAGATCTGTGCACAAATGACAGAGCTTCTGCATTCTAAGAGACCTCCATCAGCACTAATGCCAGACTGGCTAATATTAAGCAAGTCCCACAGTCCCCAAGAACCATCAGAGGTTCAGTATTGCCTCTGATGAAGATTCACTTATAACCAGGCAACTGTTCTGTGGTTACACTCTTTGTTACTTCTACTGTGTTGTAGAAGATTCAATGAAATATATTCTGTGTTGGAGTTTATGATCTGTGCTAGGCATCATGTGAACGTCCTCCTATGTTGGGACTAAATATAGTAACTCAGAAACAATGTTTTAGGACTTAGTGTAAGTGAGATATTCTTGAAAGGGTGGTCTCCAAGGAGCAGACGAAGAGCTGGCCTTGGAGAGGCCTGACAGAGAGAGTCAAGGTCTACAAAGGTTAGAACAGGCGGAGGATCAGATAGAAATAAGACAGTGACCCCAAAATTTCTTGATGGTTTAAGTATGTTCCTTAATCTGAATTTGGGTCCATGCTATTTTAAATAATAGTCCCCCAAACACTTTTTTTTTAAAAAAAATGTTAACCTAGTTGCTGCTTCTGAAAATTTTCTGGAAGAACTCACATAGTTCTTGGCTTGTCATCCATATTAATAAATGCCATTTCCTCTGTTAGGAACCAAGATCCTGATGCTGATTCTTTTAAGTACTATGGAACTCAGGCACTCTCTGGGTCTTCTGAGGCAATGTTATAACTTTGGTTGACCCATGGGAAATAAAAGGGAGGGAGCATGGGGGTGGGATAGGGCCAAATTCTAACCAAAAGCCTCTGAAATAAAAAAAATCATGTAATTTTTACTTTGGTTGCTTTACACTCTACCAAGTTTGATCTCTTCTAGGCAGATGTTTTCCAAAAACAGCAAATATGCCCCACTTTCAAGGAAGTGCTTATACAGTCTCCTTTCACTGATGATTTTCTCAGATGGACTAAGTCACTGACCGGCATTAAAGGTAAAGAAACCAAAATAATGAATGGGACTTAGCCCTTATTTCTTGTACTTTTAAATACTTTGATTTCAACCATAGAAGCCATTTATTGAGGAGGCTCCTTTCCTTGGCAAGGAAACCCTGATTTTGATGAATTTTGGAGAATTATCTTAAATTGCAATTAAAGCATATAAATCTTAGCAATTAATTTCTTGTCTTTCATCGAGGGGTTATAGAGCTTGTGAGTCTAAGTTTCATGAGTGGTGCTGTTAGAATTCACTCTACCCCTGACTTTCACTCCTTTCTTCAAAGACTAAATCATAAGAACTGACTCAATAGTCTTTGAAGCAATGACCGCAGACCAATGCATTGTGTGTTGAGAAAGCAAATTAATGCAAAACTGTTTACAAATAATTCTCCAATTGATTATTATATAAAGTATATTTCAAGTCAATATCAGTGATTTGAATTCAAAATAACTTTCCTCACACAACAATTAGTCATTGGAAATTCTTCCCACAGCCACGCAAGTTGATTAGAGCAGTTTTCTCAACCACAGCAGCGCTGGTGACATTCGACATCAGACAAGTCTTTGTTGTAAAGGGCTACCCCTGGGCACTGTAGAATGTAAAGAGATATTTTGTAGAATGTAAAGAGATATCGTCCTCCTGCCTACCACCCACTAGATGCCAGTAGACATGGCTTTCACCCTCATTATGAGAATCAAAAATCTCACCAGACATTGTCTGTAGGGATTATCTCAAATTAAAGACCACTTAACCTTCAGTTTAGTATTATTCAAAATGCTCAAATCAAAAGATTTTCCTTAACCCATTCAGAGACATAAAATAATAAAATCACTTTTTAATTTACTAAAAATCCTATTCCATGGCTATCAAGTGCCCACTATTAATATCAATATATGTCACAGTCTTTACAATGGATCACCAAAACAAATTCATTATTTACTGTTTGGGGAATGTGTCTGAAATAGGCAGTTGTTAATTGAAGGAACAGGCATCAACAAAGATAAACTGCTTGAGAGTATGACAATTGTTTTGTGTTTGGTATCCATTAGTTAGTAGGAGGTGGTTTATTGAGATTGGAAATATACAGTGGACCTCATGCCAAAGATGATATTGTGGCTTTGGTCTTGCCCCCAGACCTCTTCCTGTCCCTCGAGTTCATGGAAGACCTACAAAAGTAGCCAGTATTATTTGATTTTATTTTAATTTTTTGCTTTTTTGGGTCACACCCGGCAATGCTCAGGGGTTTCTCCTGGCTCTGCACTCAGGAATCACTCCTGGCGGTGCTCGGGGAACCATATGGGATGCCGGGGATCGAACCCGGGCGGCATGGGCCGGCCACGTGCAAGGCAAACACCCTACCCGCTGGGCTATCGCTCCGGCCCCAAAAGTAGCCAGTATTATGAGAGGACTCATTCTGTGCCAGGTCCCGCTTATATTCACTCTTGATGACTATACTTGCAGTGCACCTTAACTGCCTTTCCATCCTGGTAGATTAAATGCGTTCTACTCTTTATGTTTATCACACATGCTGAAAATTCCATCCACATGCTCTTAAAAAATGGCAGTACACTGAGTTCTGAGAAGAATGATCTTCTGAGTGTCAGAAGCATTTTCTCTATTGCTCTGTCCAGGAGCAGAACTGTTAGCTTGTAGCACAACGGAGCCTTTGCTGTCAGACCAAACAATGGCACCTATTAATCACATGAAGAGTAGGACCGAAAAACACTTCTCTGTGAATTGAGGCTTAAGGATTTCCTGGTTTGTATCACAGAACTGCAAGGTCTCAGCTTAACAGGGTTGAGTCTCTGGGGATTTAATAGTTTATAAAAATGCTGATAAGTGACCTGCGAACTTGCATCTTTAATCACTGGAACCAAAGTGATTTCAGAGAGGGAGGGGCTAGAGAAAGAAAGAAGCAGCGGGTGGAAGAGTAGAAGTGACTTAGACAGATGGAGTTGGAGGAGGCAGAATTATAGCATGGGCCCCCCTCCGCCCTCCACCCCCCGAGGTCTCCTCTGGTTAGTCAGACTAAAGGTTTATCACTTAGGAAGCCCCAGTACATGGCCTGGCCTGGTCTTTATCACAAGACTTGCAGATTAACTTCCCAGCTTCCTAATCAGAGTTCTTCCTATACATCATTCATTACCTCTGAGGACTGGCCGGGCAGGATGAGACTGCCAGTAAACAGGGAAAGAAAATGGGGTATAGGGAATGGGGAGAACTTTCTCTCCTGTCACCCGTCTTCTTAGTCACAACCATTCCTCTTCCATTCCAGTAAATAGCTTTTGCTACTGCTTGACTAATAAAGACGATTAAATTCTTCTAATATCTGCAGATGCCATCCCTTGGGATTAGATGAATAGAAGAATAATTCATGCCTTTCAATGTGGTGGCCCTTAAGCAGGTGGTGGATAGAGTTTCTAAGCCTTTGAGGCAGGTCTAGGAACTCCTGATTTTCCCCTAGCTTCTTATTCAGAACAGTTATAATCTTAATGCATCTTCCTGAGTTCCCTCCTCCTGATCTTTCTCCAGCTACCTGAATTTGGCACACTTCCCATTTCCTTTAACCCTCACAAGCTAAAAATAATATCGTCTCGGAACCAGCCCAAAAAAAGTATCAGTCAGAGGAGTTTAATTAGCAGGACTGGGCAAGAGACAGTTCTAGTCTTCCCAATTCTCTGCTTCCTCTCTAAGGAGTCAGAGGCAAGCACAGTGGAAAATTCAGGTTCATGTGTGTACCAGAGAGGGTCTCTGGCTTTCTGGGAGAGTCTTCCTGATAGCCAAGTTGTGTTTCTTTGTCATTTCAGGCAACTGCACGGGGTTGCTCAGCTCTGCAGTGGTGCCATCTACATGGAGAAACATAGCATTTTAAAACAGACTACCGGGATTGATTTGGAGGGTAATGCTGCATAATGGACTCTCTGATTTTGGAAAGCTACCTACTCTCTTCATGCCCTGGTTTCCTCATCTCCAACACAGGGACAATCAAAGCTCTCACCACATGTTTGTCTTGAGAATAAATAAATTGAGTGCCTAGAACATTGCTTGGTATGACTCAGTACTGTTTGAAGCATTTTCTATTTTTACCATTTTCTCAACCATTTTCCTTGGTGAAACAGTTAGATTCACTCATCTGACACAGTTTTGACCTCTTCATATTTTTAAAGTTGATCCCACCTAAATATATAGCTAGGTAAGAAAATATATCGCTAGGCAAGAAAATATATAGCTAGGTAGGAAAAATTTAGATTAAAAGTTATTGAGAGAAAACAGAATTTTACTTACTTTGTATGTCTTCCTTATTTTTTAAAAATTATTTATTTTATTTAAACACCATGTTTACAAAGTACAAAGTTTTTCACAATACAGTTGTTAGATATTTTTGTTTACAGTTCAGTATATATATCTACAGACTTTGAATAATTGAACCTATAAGTCATAAAAGGTCAAATCTCCTTTTAAGATGTTCCTTAATATAGCAGAATTTCTGATAGGAGGGGGTTATCAGGGATCATTCTTAGTGATGCTTAGCCCATGTCATGCTGGGAATTGAACTGAGGCCTCCCACATGTGAGAAAAAGTGCTCAGTCCATTGAGCTATCTCTCTAGACACTGTTAAGTTTTGCTTTTTAAACAATGCCCATCTAATTCTTGGGTAATTAGTAGATGTGTTAATATCTCATTAGCTATATGAAGAGACTCCATCTACAGTGGTTGGTAAAGCAATTATGGCAGTACAGGAACAGAGTAGATATAGGACAGAATTTCTTGGTAGCAGGAAACAATCCCAATCTCTATGCCCATTGTGGGAGAATAAATTTATGTCAGGTTCAGCATGGGTGTTCAAGGGACACTTCCCAATAATGATTGACATGTTTGTGCTGAGTTCAGACTCATAGCTGATTGGTCCTGGGCTTTAGCTCCAGAGAAAGTTATCTGGATTGAAGTGAGAATAAAGACAAATGCTGATTCTGAAATGAAACCTAAACTTCAGTCCACATAGAGAATTAAAAGAACAAAGCTAGAATCAGACTTCTGATCAAGGGAAGGCTCTGTTACAAATATACGCAGCAGTCTTATGCACTCCGAGAACATAATGCTGTGGTATAGTCTGTGGGAAATAGGCTGCCACCAACACGTGAATGCCTGGATTCATACTCTAGAAATAGCAGCTCAGGCATGAGCAGCAGCTGCAACTTGGGCTCACATAAGGTGGAGAATTTACTCACCAATTTGTTAGTCAGTACTTTCCTCTTGTCAAATCACCACCTCATCCCAAAGTAGATAAAGCAACTGTTGGCTCCTATACCTATGTAGAGATGAAAGTATCTGTATCCATAGAACTATAAAAATAAATTGGGAAGGAACTATTCTAGCTCGAAAATCCATGTGCTCTTCACAGAGCATGGCATAGGTTCAAGATAGGGTCTTCTTTACAGTTTTTCAAAATTCAATATTTAGCAAATCTAGATCTAATATAAACCTCCACTTTCTTCTGCATATGTCTGTCAATTTTTCTTGAGTTTAGCATGATATTTTCTTCACTAAACTTTTCATCTTCTACCCCCAAACTTGATGATTTAAAATGACATATCTTCGTGGTATTAAGATTAAGGATTGACTGTGATATTCTAATTCTATATGCCAGGCTTATTGACAACATTTGGGTCTTGATTTTGTAGTCTGAGGTGATTGGTAGGTTTACAAGGGTCTGACTGGTCTAGGATGGCTTTTCTGGGGATGGGTAACTTGTGCTTTTTGCTGTAATTTTTCTTCATTCTCCATTAGGATAAGTTTGTCTTGTACAGATGGTTCCTAAAGGGAGAACAGAAGTCCATAGAACTTTCTGAAGCCCAGATGCAGAGTTGTTGAAGTATCATTTCTTCTCCACCTTCAACTGAGCAAAGGAAATAACAAAACCAACCCGGACTCAATAGCTTTGGATATAGATTCTGATAGAAGAAGTAGAAAAATCATATTTTATGTCGCATGTATACAGAAAAGAAACAACTGTATTTTTCAAAGAATGTATCATCTCTTTTCTATCAAAAGTTCATGAACTATATCAATGCAATTAAAGTTTAAGTCAACTCTAAGAATGAATAGTAAAGAAAAACAGTTCTCATACACTCCATCCGTCTTCTTCTTCTTCTTCTTCTTCTTCTTCTTCTTCTTCTTCTTCTTCTTCTTCTTCTTCTTCTCTTCTTCTTCTTCTTTCTTCTTCTTCTTCTTCTTCTTCTTCTTCTTCTCCTCTTCTTCTTCTTCTTCTTCTTCTTTTCTTCTTTCTTCTGCTTTCTCACCATGATTTTACACATTTTGGCTTATAGCACATACATTTAGGGGTTATCATGTATATCTTTTTATTTATGCTCAATGCTCAGTTCTAGGCTGGCATTACCATTTCCAACAATTATTAGGACACTGGTCCTCTTTCTATCCTACCTAACCTCTGACTTCCACACACTTCTGGTAGATTTCAACCACTGAAAAGTCCTACTGTTCCATGTTTTGCCTGGCCTTGGATATTACGTTCATGCTAATCTTTATATCCCAAAAAATGAATGCATTCATTCTATATGTTTTTTCCTCTTCTAATTTCATGCAGCATCTCTCCATGTCCATCCATTTATAGGCAAATTTTATAACTTCATTTTTTTTCCAAACAGCTGCATAGTATTCCACTGTGTAGATGTACCACAGTTTCTTTATCCTGCCATCTGTTCTTGGGCACTCAGGTTGTTTCCATATTCTAGCTATTGTGAATAGTGCTGCTGTGAACATAGAAGTGTAGATGGTGTTTCTGCTGTGTGGTTTTGGGCACCCAGGGTATATTCCCAGGAGTAGTATTGCTGGGCCAAATGGGAGCTCAATTTCTAGTTTTTGGAGAATATCCATATTGTTTTCCAAAAAGGCTGGATCAGCCGGCATTCCCACCAACAATGTATGAGAGTCCCTTTTCCCCCACATTCATGCCAGCACTGGTTGCTGTTGCTCTTTTGTCACCCTTTTCTGACAAAGTATCATCATATGTTCCATGAGGAAAATCATGAGCCTTACTTATTACATAGATTTGTTATGAGGATGTAAAAGTAAATTACTTTTATCTATTTTGGAGGGGGTTTATTTTGTTTTTTTTTTAAATTCTTTTTTTGATCTCTATATAACTCATATATAACTTTGATCTCTGTATAACTCATATATAATTCTTTTTTAAATTTTGTTTTCTTTCATAAAATTCTTTTTGATCTCTATATAACTTGTATATAATTCTTTTTGATCTCTATATAACTCATATATAACTTTCTGTTGTCCTTAGCCTTAATACACACTTGTGTAATTTATTGCACTGGACATTTTACTTATGGCCTATAATTTTTATCTATAATGTTTGTGTTCACTGTTCTTGGTTTTTCTCTACCATACCTTCAGCAACTTTTCACAGATTTCATTTCTTTTGAAGGGTGTAAACTTCACTGTCTTTTAAGTCCAAGTATTTTACAATCTCGTTTAATGTTTCTTCTTTAAATATTTTATTTAGATCTTAGATAACTTATATGGCACAACCATATAAATAAACCTCTAAATTTTACTTTTTCATTTATCTTTTAAATATATTTTCATCAGAGAAAAGAAAACTTTATTTTATTTGTTTATATATACATATATATCATGTGTATATATATATACATATATTGTATATATATATATATATATATATATATATATATTTGGGTCATTCTGGGCAATGCTTAGGGCTTACTCCTGCCTCTGCACTCAGGAATTATTCCTGGAAGTGCTAATGGGAACTGCTCATGGACTGTATGGGATGCCAGAAATTGAACCCGGTCTTCCATTATGCAAGGCAAATGCCCTACCCACTGTGCTATCACTCTAGCACCAAAAAAGAAAGGAGGAGAGAGGAACCGCCTTGAAGGCAGGATTGGGAATGGGGAGGGAAGTGTCGATGTGGTGGAAGATGGGCATGGGTGGAGGGATGGGTGCTGGAACTGTGTGACTGTATAACAAACATGAACATCTTGTAATTTTATATCTCTCGGTGGTACAATAAAATATTTTTTAAAAAAAAAAAATGTAAACTTATTTTTGCATTTGTTTATTTTCATATGAGTTATTTTATTCATGCTGATGTGATTTATTTAGGCATTTGAATAGGATTTGTTCTGTGAATGAATGCTCTAAGAACTGATTTCTACTTTCTATCTCCCACCCCTATCAGCAGTTTCTCTAGCTGCATCACTGTTTTATTAACATCTTTCTTTTTTATCTTCTAATTAGTACATTTTATTTCCACAAAATCTACTTTGTTATCTATTAAAACCATCCTTTTTCCCTCAGAAGGATCTGTTATTCAAATACCATCTTTAGAGCCAGAGACATCGTGTAGCAGGTAAGCATCTGTTTTTCATGCAACTGACCCAGGATTGCTTACTAATACTGAAAAAGGTCTTCTAAACCCAACTTCTGTTGGGTGTTCCCTAAGCATAGAGCCACGAGTAATTTCTGAACATAGGAGGGTATGACCCAAAACTCTAAAAATAGCAAAAAACCAAACAACCTCCCCCAAAAGTATCTTTTAACACTTCAATTCTTCTTCAACATTTGAATATATCTGCATTATTTTAAACTTTTTAGTACTTGTGGTTGCTAATTTTTTTAATTTTTGTTTTTGTCATCTGAACCAACAGATCATAAACTTTCTCTGATTATTTTTTTCTTTATGGTATTGAGTTGCTCTTCAGAAAGATAGATTATTCTTGGAATGTTTGCATGTCCTTTGTTGTAAAACAGGTTCCAATTTTTTTTCAAAATTTATGATGCAAGTCCCCATTAGAAAGCTCAATTGGTTTAGTAGCTTTTAAGAAAGTTGTTAATGTTGATTTATAAACTTAGTGCTAATGTCTGGTTCATCTAGTTTAAAATGGATCACATGTTTACTTCTAGTGTGGTTCTAAGATTTTTTGCAAGTGACATATTTTCCTTCCTATCCAAAATCTTAGACTTAAGACTAATGTTCTTTTAAATCGATGAAAGATATAATATCAGAACAAGGCAAGATTTAAATTTTATTGACCTTGAATAGACATTGGGTGGATACATTTAGCTCTTAGAATCTGTGTCTTTAGCAATATAAGTGATGCAGCTGAATCATCTTCAGATCATGATGTGGCACTGATTCTTTTTTTCCTTTTTGAACATGGACATCTCTCTTCTCTTATTCTGGTTTATTTAATATTTACCACATTATCTCGAATTTCTCCAAACTTAAAGTACAAAGTGATGGACTTTGGTGCATTGGTTTAGTTGTTAAGTTGTGAAAAGCCAGCTTCCACCATTTCCACATTAATATTTAGTGTGGGAAACAGAAAAGCATTTCCATTAGAGTTCTAAATTAAAGAAACCACAACAAGGGTTGAGATCTAACTTGAAGTAGCTTTCCAAGAGCTTACAGTCAAAATTTTAGGATAATCTACAGCCAGTTGTTAAATATATCCATTATATAAATTAAAATATAAACTAATCTGGATTTATTCTTGCTGGTCTACCATCTCAGGTGAGGTTCATCTTTGGCTAACACCATTAATCTATTCCAAATAAGAGGCAGAGCTCCAAAATCAGAAAAAGAATCTTTCTCTGAGAGGGGTGCCAGCAACCCCCCCACCAACCTGTGTCATATTAAGAGCTGGTATTGAGGATTACAGGCACAGAGATCCCAGTGAAAATAGGCCCAATTAAGAAATCTCTAAGACACATTATACTTAAAATAACAATGTCCAAAAATAGAGACAGAGTATTTAAAGAAGCAAAAATAAAGGTACTTACATACAAAGGAAAGTTCATAAGATGTACAGCAGACCTATCAAATGAGACCCTAAAAGCCAGAATAAATGGACAGATATAGTACAAAATGAACTGAACACTTCACCAATAATACTCTATCTAGATAGATTGCTATTAATATTTGAAGGGACTATATAAAGCTTCATGGATAGGAAATAGCTTAGGGAATTCATAGCCTTGAAACTTGTTTTTGAAGAACAGCTCCTTTAAAGGACAGGAGAAATTTCCCATCATGTATTTAATATGGCACTCACTAATGGTGTATATGGTTTTCCTCTGCTTGACTAGGAAAGGTTAAAAACATATCCAATTACTCATCACAAGTTGACTTTCACTGATTTATTTTCTAATAATTATATTTGTCATTCTCTTCAGTTTTTTTTGGACCAAGTAATATGAAACAAATATTATATGCCTGACAAGGGGGAAAATAAAGTCTCATTTATGACTGGAAAGATATGATGATTACTGAAGTAAGGTTCAAATACAAAATAAAATTTAATGCTATGTGTTTTAGATACCAGAGTTGAAAATGAGAATAGGCAGTATACTATATTGTAGTAAATTATTTAAAGTTTCATATTAATGTAGGTTCAAATCATATATCAATTAATCACTACAAACTGACTGTTGATTTATCTTCTGACAATTGCATTTGCCATTTCTTTAAACTTTGTTGGAGCAAGCAGTATGAAATAAATTAGTTATATCGCGGCAGGCTGGGAATGGCAGGGAACTTGGAGACACTGCTTGTGGGATGGGTGTTGCAACACCATATGCCACAGGGAAAAAAAAGGTCAAAAGGAGGCCAAAGCTGAAAAACACTGATTTGCTGGGGTTATAGCATTTGGGGTTATAGCTCAGTGGCTCAGTGGTAGAGCATTTGCTGTGCCTAAGTGACAACATTGATTCAATCTCTGACATTTAATGAAAGCTTTAAAATTACAGTTTCAGCAAAATGTTATCATTTAGTTAAAGTTATCATTTAGTTAGTGAAGAAGAGAAGAAGGCAGAAGAAGAGGAAGTAGAAGAAGGAGGAGGAGGAAGAGGAAGAAGAAGGAAGAGAAGAGAAAGAAAGAGGAAGAGAAAGAAGAGGAAGAAGAAGGTGAAGAAGAGGAAGAGGAAAGAAGATGATGACAACGATGATGGCGATGACTACCATGACGAAGAAGAAGAAGAAGAAGAAGAAGAAGAAGAAAGAAGAAGAAGAAGAAGAAGAAGAAGAAGAAGAAGAAGAAGAAGAAGAAGAAGAAGAACAAGAACAAGAACAAGAACAAGAACAAGGACAGAAAAGAGTTCCTGTTATATTGTATAGAGTCTGACTGGAGGACAGGGTGGAGCTAATCTGTGGGCATTGGTATTGGTAAGGGTGGTGCACTGGTGGAGGGAACGGGTGCTGGAACACTGTATAACTAAAACCCTATCACAAACAGTCTTGTGATTGTATATCTCACTGTAGTATAATAAATTTGAAAAGTCAAAATTTTTTTTAAAATAGAAAATTATGCTACTGACACCACCAGCTTACCTGACTCTGCTGAAATATCTTACCAATAATTATATAATACTACAGTGAATCCAGAAATAGTAATAAGTAATATTAAACATATGGTGTTTAAAATATTAGTGACACTTAAAACGTTTTACAATGTTAACATTTATTATATGTCTTAGAACTTATAGGACATTTTCAACACAGCTGAAAGTATTCTCTCTTAAAGTAGGTGCTACCCTCATAATGAACAGTGAGACACTAAAAGCACTTTATATGATGAGAAATATTACAACTATAGCTATTTCTGTTACTGATATAATTGGTAGTAATATTAGTAGATGCATTAATTTCACCTTTCATGAACACAAGAGTACAGCTCTAAAATTTCAAGATTAATTACAAGTTTAATTCCAGAACCCATCTCCTAGTGGGTAG
>JAJIBD010027812.1:0-29247 GCA_021461705.1 Cryptotis parvus
GACTACACCTGCATGGGAAACTATATACTTAGCATGGGCCCTAAATATTCCATATCTTTTGGTTCCTCCCTTCATTGGTTTGATTCTACTAGTTATGTTTTTAGTTCCTTCACACTCCAAGACAATCAGATGCAATTACCTCGTATATATATATAACTTGGCAGAAATATGTGTACATTTATGTTGAGTTCATGTTTTAGAGTGGAGTTATTAGATCATAATGTCAGCACATGTTTGAATTTTGCCAAATAGATTTCTAACTATGTGACCTTTTAGTTTATGCCCATTAATGATTACTGGAGTTCTAGTTGTTCTTTATCTTTGTCAACATATAATATCAATATTTAACATTCTGGCCATTTGGATATATGTGAGGTGAAATTGTACCTTGATTTTAATTTTTATTTACTTGATCGGTATTGAAAATATTCATTTCTCATTAAAATTTTTTTGTTTTGTTTTAGGACACATTTGGTGGTGCTCAGGGCTTACTCCTGGCTTTGTGATGGGAGATACTCCTGGCGGCATTCAGGAACCATATGTGGTGTCCAGATCTAGCCAGGATTTGATGTCTGCAAGGCTTGTGCCTTAATTCCTATACTATCACAGTGGCCCAATTTATGACCTTGAAAACATTCTCTTGTGAGTACCTGCATCATGTTAGGATTAACATTCAAAGGATAAAACTTCTCTCAGAGCATTCCTCATAATTCATAGATTCTATGTTTGCAAATATGGAAACTGGCTAAATTGCAGGTATCATCCCAAATCAATACTTTTGTGCTTTCAGTGATCATTCATAGCATGTATAGTTATGGAAAATTTATTTTCATAAAAATGTTTCATCACTTACTAAAATGATTAAAACAGTGTTAACTAGCATAGTTTTCATGAAAAAAGTTGCTACAATTTCACCACCACCAAAGTGCCCAACACTCTCCACTACTGACCTTTTATCACCCTAGTCCATCTCCTCTCACTCTCTTCCCCACAGTTTGATAATCTCAGTTTTGCATGCAAAGGCCCAGCATGTCCTAATTTGTTACTGGCCATTCTCTATTAAGCATCTCTCTATAGCGCAGATAAGTGAGAACTTTCAGTATTTGTTCTTTCTCTCTCTTACTTATTTCACTAAAGAGAATGTCCTCCAGCTCCATTGCAAGCTGCAGTGAACTGCGTGATTTCATCTTTTCTCATAGCTATGTAATATTCCCTTTCACATACGATATATACATCATATATTCCATACCTTCTTTATTCATTTGAGTGCTGTCAAATTTTAATCTCAAATACATGCTCCAACTGAGGCTCAACAGCCTCAAGCCCAGCCTTTTACTTCAACATTCTATACTTATTTATAATGTCATTGATGTGATACAGAAGGAGATATTTTCTTTTATTCTTGAATTTTTGATGGTAGATTTCCATATTTAAATTGATGCTGAAACGTATTTCTAAAATGTCTCAGCATTCCTAAACTCAATATGTTATGAAGGCACCCTTTAAAGAAAAGAAGTGTGCACCTTTTCTTCTGGCATAAGTTAGAGTGCTTTTGGTCATACAATCATTGTTAATGAATTGGCAACTGAAATCGGGTGGGCTTAAAAGCAACAAACATAAAACAAGTTTTCCTATTAATCAGTGCAAAAGTTATGATCGAGGCAACAGTAACCAAAATTATATTTCACTCGGGAACAATGACATGCCATTTGCCAATTCAGTCTTTGCAGCAAATTTACAGAACCTAAGCAACATAAATACACAGGACTAACTATATTCGACAGATGTATCCATATTGCAAGCTTGGAGACAAAGTTAGGATGGATATTATGGCTCTATTTTACAGAACAAAGTGAGTAGGAAGGAACCACAATGTTTTTTTTTGGATGCTACAAATGTACATCCCTGAACTTCCTGCCAAGGGCTTCCTACATTGACTTGACCTGTGTGTAGTTTCCTTCCAGATATCTTCTAGACTCAATAGATAGCTACAGAGTAGATGCACATTGGAATTTGTGAGTTTGGCTGGTTGAATCTAAATGTTCTCCCAGAAACTTCTCTCTTAAGAATGAGCTATAGTTTTAGTGGTTGGTTTGTGATTAATTACAGAAATAACTGCTCAAAGAAGCTGGCATAGACTCTAGCTTAAGATCTAGTTTAATTTTCATCACTTCTAAGTCATGACACCTTAAATACTTTCAGTATCCTGAGCTTGTTTTCTCAACTGTAAAATAGACTCAATAATTCCTTACTAGTTTTCCTCAGAAAATCTTTTTAGCTTCTCCAACTCACTGAAAATGGGTCAAGCACTGCTCTGGAAATACAAAAGAAAATAAAACAACTGCTTCCCTGGGGAAAATTTTAGCTTTCGTAGAGAACTAAAAAAATGTCCACTAATGAATAATTTCTATAAACAATTGTAATAAAATATAAGCATCTAATACCATTAGGAATGACACTGAAGGGAAATTTTGTTTCTAATATGGCGAGTATCACAAGCTGCCTCCAATGAGGACAATGTGTGAAGGAGATCTGAAAACAGCAAAAACAACCGCAGTAGCTGGCATTTATTCCAAGTTTGTTATGCAGTTGACCCTTTGCTTATAGCACATTGTGTTCATCTGGAAGAATTAATTAAGATCCATTCAGGCAATGGTGTAGGACACAACAATGACTGTCTCTCCACCTTGGTATGATTGACTTTCTGCACCAGACCGTTCCTTGGCATTCCTTGTTGTGAGGTTCTGCTTGGCACATCATCTGTTTGCTGACTCCTCCTCCATTCTCACAACCAAAAGTGTCTCCAGATATTTCCAAATGCCTTCTGAGAGCAAAACTACCTTGGACAAAAACCAGCACCTTACTATGCTTCATGTACTAGGGAAGAAAAGGAGGAAGATTCTCTTGTTCTTCCAGTGAGACAGACTTGGATTTTTTCAAATGATCTGCTTTCTGCACCACAGCAATTTTTCTGATTCTCTTTCCTCAGATATAAGATGGAGACAAAACAAGAATTATGAAAAAATAATTAAATAAGATGTTAAAAAAAGGAGGTGTAAAATGCTTTCCTTTCATGAAATATGCACTTGAAAACTAGCAGGTATTATTTTTGTTTGGCCCTATAATAATCTAGTAATTAGAAAATTATATATCTTTTACAGAAATATAATTATACACCTATTTTCCAGAAGAGCAAACTCACAGAGGGATTAAGTAATTTTCCCAGCACTACACTGCTCTCAAGGCACAAGGGCAATGTGACCTGTTGGAACCCACAAGGCTTGGGCAGTAGATCAAGGAGGAGTTGGCAAAAAGGGAGCAGCAGGAGCTATTACTCAATCCAGGAAGGTAAAGTATTGCATAGAGTGAAGGGCTATTCTGAAAATCCAAAGACTTGCTTTGCATAATGTCATTAAGGGTTTTTTTTAAATATTTTTACTGAAGAGAGAACACTGACCAGGTGGTGAATGAGGAAGGAAATAGAAGAAAGTATATTTCAATGGAATAGTCAAACCCAGGATATAATTTTTCAGCATTGTACCCAGTTAATCACTCATAAAATGATTCTGAAAAACACACCTAGAGATTTAATAAGGTACACCTCAATTATTAATATCAAATTTTATGTTGTCAGGAAGAGATGATTGTTACTACCACATTTGATTTGTCCTGAGATGTTGTGCAGGTAGCAGATGGTAGAAAAAGAATGATTTGATGAAAGGTAGTAATTAGCATAATAATGGGGATCTTGGCTTTCATTGAAGATGTGATAGGAAGCTTCTGATCTCTGATTGATGCTCATTGAAGAACCAGTTTGTCCTCGTCCACCCACATCCTCTGGACCTTTGTGAAACTACCTGACAAATAAGAGTGGGAATTATACCAGAGTCGTGAGTTCCCTTTTGCTCATACCAGAAATATGAATTTGATCCCACTCTTGGAGACTGGTGACAAGTCTTTCCCACTGTCTGCTTTTTTTGCAGCAGGCATGCTACCCAATATTCCTTCTCTGATGAGAAGCTCAGTTTTCCTCCTGCCTCTCATCCTTCCTGCTCTTCCAGCCCATTAGCTGAGAACTGTTTTACCTGGCTCAAAAAGTCAATGGCAGTCTCTAAATAGGGAATATTTTTCTCCCACCTTTGATGTCTAACCAACTGGCAATGATAAAGGTAGTTCTTTCAGAGAGGCTCAAAGCTCTTAAGCATCACAGCCTCTCAGCAGGTGAGGACGGCAATTCCAGACTGGTTTCACAGGAGACAAAATAGATGTTATAAATGATAGTGTTGTTCCTGGAGTCCAAAGCTCCCAGTCATCTGTATGGCTTTTAATGTTCCCTTCTGAACAACTGGAAGTTTGATTTGGGAAGGGGATGTCTGTACCTTTTTTCTATAGGTGAAATGGGGAAGAGAAATATTGTGCTTCACGATCACGATCTTCCAGTTCATCATCTATTTGCTAGAGCGGGCACCAGTAACATCTCCATATGTCCTGTCTCATGCTGGTAGAACCCAAAGGCATCTGCTTGCTCCAGGAACATAAAGAGCCTCAAACCATTATACTAGGTCACGGGAATGACGTAATATAAATGTTACTGGTATTTGGCATATCTAATACTACACGAGCAGCTTGCCAGGCTTGCCTTGTGGGTAGCATACTGTTGTAGTAACCTCTAAATAAAGCATTTATTGATGAACCATGTAGCCGCTAAGCAGCTGCTGATGGGCTGTGATAGTCTGGTCTGCTGGGTGGAGTTGTGATGAGAGGGAAGTCCGGATGTGGAAAATGGCGGGCCCCATGGAGTAGGGGGGTCGTCTGGCTTATTGTGAGGCTCTGCTGGGGTGGCAGGCCAGGGCTAGAACCCGCCATACCTCCCAGGCACCTCATGAGCGGCTGGGCACAGGGAGAGCAAGTAGCAGCTCTGCCCCATGTCTGAGAGTCTCTGGTTCAGCATACCTGGGCTGGATTGAAAAAAAACTGCTGCAGGGTGGGAGTCGATGATCCGGGCTGTGATAGTCTGGTCTGCTGGGTGGAGTTGTGATTAATAATTTTAAATTATTGTGCTTAATAAGTTTAAATGTAGAGGATAAAGAAGTGAAAATTAGTAAAGTCTATGATAACTTTGTGACGAAGGACATGGAATGTTTACTGGCAGGCAGTTAAATAGACTTTGACAATAGCTCATACCCAGGGCAGAGCCTACAGTGGGGTTATGCATAAAGTTTTAGTCACCAGAATCAACCCTTTACATTTGAAATGATTTTGCATCTAAGATTTGTGACTAAAACATAAAACTCAGTTGGGTATAGAGCTTCATAGAAAAAAGAATGTTGGTCTATTTTTGTTGATGTGTATATCTCCAGAATCTAGCACAGTTCTTGATGCAAAACAAATCATCAAGAAATATTGGCCAATAGGAAAAAGGATTTTCCTGTTCTCAAAGATGTGAGGACAGCTTGTTTTTGGTGGAAATAAAATGGGAGGAGAATGGGAAACACATCCAATATGAACCTAGTGTAATTGACTTCCACTAGAGATATATTGCCATTTACTTCTCAGTTGGACAAGGGATTTTTCTCTCTGAGGCTCAATTTCTTCAAAATAGCAATGATTTATTGTCAGTCCCAGAGAGTTGCCTCAACATATTAATGGATGATAAAAACCTTCAAGTTAATAGATAATAAAATAGAAATGTGAGCTATGACTAAAACAGGTATTCTTAACCTGGGGATTAGCCTCCAGGAAATCTTTCAACCCCTTCAATTTTGTGCACGGTCGTACAGGTTTATTTATATTTCTGACTAGTGGATCCTTGGCTTTCATCCAAGTCTCAATGATATTCATGACGTCCCAAAAAGGAATAGAAGGAAATTTATTCATAATGGCTATTAAAACTTATCTAGCACATCTGGTTGGGGTTTAAACCTTGCATCTCTGGTTCCTCCTCCAGCTGCTGCTCTAATCCTGCTTCTCTTTCATAAGATCTCAAGCACCCTCACGCCACCAGTGCCTCTTTGCTTTGGTCGTGCTTGTCTTCTCACAGTGCTCACTGGTCACCTGCTGTATTTCCCTCTCTGATCTTTTGCTCCAGTATTTGGACTGAACTTCAGGTCACCTAAGTCTCTGCCTCATCCATTTCCGTAGCTCCTTCTGTCAAACTTCTATTGCCTAACCTCATGCTGGTTTCTACCCAGGATATCCATAATCTGTATCAATTTTTGATACAGCTTTTTTGCTCAACCTGCCTTTCACCCATTCTCTCAACGACAAATGGACAGCTACCATATACTGGTCCGCACAGCACACATGAGTTAATGAATGCATTTGTCTAGCAATAATTATTGATTACATATGTCTGTCAGTATTAAAAATTAAATACTATTTTCCTCTTGGAGCTTATATATAAGGATTAGAGATGAGAAGATAAATGAGATCCTGAGGCCACCCACACTATGGACACAGTCTCTAAGGTTTTGGCAGCACTGATGTCCAGACTAAGACTTATGGCTTTCATTTTGTGGACAATGGGGATTGCCCAAGTTTTAATGCAGGGAAACTGACATGTGTGAAGTGATATTTTAGAAAGTTTAATCTGATGACAGCTACAGGGGAGACTGGAAGTGGCAGGGCCTGCAGGCAAGGAGTCTATTGCTATAATTGTCAGGTAGAAAGATAATTAAGGGCTAAGCTAGCCTGGTAACTTTAGAAATAGAAGAGAAGTGGTTGGATATTGAAAGTTTTGGGAAGTATCAGTAGGGTGGTGTGTGGACAACAGAAGGAAGAACAACAACAATAAAAGAGTCTCATCACAGTAACAGACAACCAGCACTTCCATCCCTTCTCAGCTCTTCTGCCTGTTTTCTCCACTCTTGAGTGCTTGTATGGCTTTTAATATCACCTCTTCATGTATTTTAAGCTTCAACTGTCCTGTCTATCCATCTATCGCCCACACTGTCATTAGGGGACTTATGCAAAGGGACTGAACATTCTTGGAGGAAATTATAGACTTGGATTGTTCAGGTGTCACCCAAACAAGATTATTTCAAAGATTGTTCCTTTTCCCTCAGTACCTAATGGATTCTTCCTTTCACTTTCCTTCCCTAATTTTATTTTAATTAATTATTTGAGAAAAAGAGAAAAGAATTACCAGTGTACCCCAAGGTCTCTGCTATCCCTGGGACCAGAAACACACTTCAGTAAAATATAAATGACAAGGACACTGAAGGAGAGTCAGATAGTGAGAGGAGAAGAAAGGGGCAGGAAGTAGCGTCCCTTTTGGACTTCTGAGTAGCTGAAGATATCTGGGACTTACCAATAAGCAATTGGGTGCCCAACCCAGAGAGAAGGCCTGGAAAAACATACGCATTTGCAAAACTGTGCAGCAATGCAAGGTGTCTCCTGTTCCTCAGTTTTCCCTGCATATCTTTGCCAAAGAATCTCCATTCCTTGGATGTGAGGGCGATCTGGCTGCGACATCTGTCACCCCATTGATCGCCAGGGTTGATTCGGCTGATCTGGCTGGCTAGGCGGGTGTCCCCTTCCTCCCTCACCGCTCCATGTGCATCCCTACCGAAGCTGCGCACTCGTCGAAGAGGATGGCCTTCCCGAATAGAGACTGACCGGTCTTTGGTCGAGGGTATACGAGTAGCTGCGCTCCCCTGCTAGAACCTCCAAACAAGCTCTCAAGGATCTCCATTCCTGAAGTATCTGAACCGTTCTTCTCTAAGAAAGAAAAATACATCATTACTTTCTTATGAAGCTAATGTTGTATTGACAATTAATAAGTATGTTTTAAGTGAATCATGGATACATGTGAAGTTTCTATGTTTTCCCTCCCCTTTCCAGCACCCTTTTCTCACTGAAATAAAGAACTTAGAAAATAGGCTACCTTTTCTCATCAATGCCTGATACTTGGCAGGATCTGAGTCATCATAAGACCAGTGGCTCATTCTGGCCTGCTGGCATCTCTTATTGTTGGTAACACACACTAAACAAATGTGAGAATTCATGGTCTTCAACTTTTTCATGATCTTGAGACCTTCTGATTTTGTCGAAACATTCAGCTTCTGCCCCTTGGGTCTCTTTTTTTACCTTTCCTACCAAAAAGATACATCTTGTTATGAATAAGCAGATTATAAAAGCTTCATTGGTCTTCTATAAAGATATCTTTAGACATCTGTTTGGAAGTCTCATCTGCCTGATTCTTGTCAGGATAGGTTAGAAATAGAAAATGTAAGAAGCCAAAAGTGTCCAAGGAGATGATCAATACTATCAAGATCAAGGCGGTGTCTCCTCCATAATGTCACTGTTCAAGTGATTCTACCTCTAAAGTGCTTTTATATATATCACCTAAATGTATCATAATATAACTCTAAGATTATAGTTCTATTAAAATAACCCTAAGTAACAAAATGCTTGGAATAGCATGCCTCACTCAAGTGGGAGAAAGAATTTGGAGTTCGACCTCCGCCAATGATCGAGAGTCGGGGCACTGTCTCATTTGCCAAAGGGTTTAAAGTCAGAGGGGCTGGACATGTAATGCGACTTGGAGTTGACCACTGGACTAGAGCCATTACCGATTGATTCCACAAGATGTTAAAAGATCATAAAAGATGATCAGACGTCATCATCAAGACCCTGCACAAACGTTTTGAGGCTTTTCATATTCCTGGAGTAAGCAGACACCGTTGGGCTACACTGGCACGTAACAGGAACAAATGGAAATGTTACTGACGCCAGCTTGAGCAAACCAAAAAATAAGGGGGTGTCAAGTGATCAAGTAACAACAGCAGGAGAGAAGTCACAAGATTATTCTGAGTAATTGGCATACATGGGGCTCTCCAAATCTCTCTCTCCTTTCCTGTTCAACAAAATCCTCAGGGAAATGGTATGCAAAGGAAGGAAAATTTTACTGTCATTAGCCCCTTTGGCTCACTCTATGTTGGAGTGCCTACTGCCTGTATGTTAGTTCTGAGATGGCATGTAATACACAACACACACACACACACACACACACACACACACACACACACACACACTGATGATTAAGGCAGAACAAAGTCCAATATTCTTTTATTCTTTTATTCTTGCGCCTGCTATGGGATTTAAAAGAAAAGAAAGAAAACTGTCCTAATAGTTACCTTCCAGCTGTCAGATGTTGTTGTTCATGCTGCTTTCCAGGTTACTATGTATATCTGTCAGGATTCCCAAATTTAGAAGAATAAAAATGCTAGATGGATGGGTGGATGGATGCATCAAGAGGTACTTATGAAATTATCTGCATTATATGATTTGGCTTATGTGGCCTTGGAGGTTGAGAATTCCCATGGTCTGCCATCTGCAAGCTAAAAGAGCTAGGAAAGCCAGTGGTATGATTCATTCCACATCTAGAGACTGAGAACTAGGAGAACGCATGGTATAAATCTTTCCATAGTCTGAGTCTGAAGGCCTGAGAAGCAGACACAGTGATACCTGAGGATGCAGGGAGACAGATGGAGGTCAGAGCTCTTGAAGAGTTATCGTTCTTCCTCTGTCTTTTTGTTCCACTCCACCTTCAAATGACTGAATGGTTCCTGCCCACATTGATGAAAGTGCATGGCTTGACTCAATATGCCAATTCAAGGACAATTTCTTTGAACATTCTCAGGCTTAGCCATAATTAATTTACCAGCTATCATAGCCTCCTTTTTCATCACATCACCCCAGATATTCTGAATTCACTAACATTCACACCATAAACATCAATAATTAGATGTGGTAATGTACAAGTTACTAATAACAGCATTTCCTAAGAAGGCAAGGGAGGTTATTTCCCAGAGTAGGTTCCAAGAGTAAAGCTTGAACTGTCTCTTTTATATCTCTTCAACTAAGAGGGCACTGAAACTCAGAGAGGTCAATTTATTTTGCCCAAGGTTAGAGAAGCTGATAAATTCTGTGGGTGCTGACATGGAATAATTTCCAAGGCACATTGTTCAGCCAGGTGTAAAATAGTGTGCTTAATATATTGTTATTCGCGTGTGAGGAAACATTTATTTATATTCTTGCAGAAGCTTCTTTGGAGAAAATACAAGAGATTGGTCACTCAGATTGCATCCAAGGAGGCGCATAGAAATTAGGAAGGGAGACTTAGATTTTGCTGCATAAACCACTGCACACTTTAAATGCTTTGTTTGTGCATATGTCGTCCTCAAAAATCAAAACACAAAATAGACCCACATTAGTCCTGATGGAAATAAAACGTGCTGAAAAATAATTCAAAACAAGTCAAATGCCTGGAAAAACCCGGCTTATAGAATCAAGAATGGCATCCATCACATTTCATCTGGCAAGTAGGGAAAATAATCTCAGATTTGCATAAAAGAGAAGGTTTTACAGTTGAAAAGAGGGTGGGGCAAGGCTAGTGCAAAAGAAAAGAAAGATTAGTTTGAAGCCCTGGGGTGCTTCAGTGATTTAAGATCTTTGCCTTGCAATTGTGTGTGGCTGGCCCGAAGTAGCTGCCTGATAGCTCAGACCATGGTTCTGGTGGGGAGACCCTGGAGCCACAGAGTTCTCCAGCCTTCCATAATGATCTGTAGCCCACCAAGGCCAGGTGGGGGAGGGCACATCACAGCCAGTGGACACAGCCTGGGGAGCACCACTACTAAAGTCTGTGACTCAGGCAAACAGTATGCATGTGACCCATCTCTACCCACCAGCCATCACAATCTCTATGAAGGCAAGGGAAGAGGTATCACTTCACTTGCATCACTTGTCTTCCAGTTGTTCATCTGTTTGCTTGAGCAGGCACCAGTAACATCTCCATACGACCTGTGGTGTGCTAGTGTAGCCCAAGTGAATCTGCTCACTCCAGGAACACAAGAGCCTCAAACCATTCCTTCAGGTCATTGGAAAGAGGTCTACAATTGTTACTGGTTTTTGGCATATCAAATGCAACATGGGGGCCGGAGCTATAGCCCAGCAGGTAGGGTGTTTGCCTTGCATGTGGCCGGCCATGCCAGCCTCGGGTTCGATCCCCCCCGCATCCTATATGGTTCCCTGAGCACCGCCAGGAGTGATTCCTGAGTGTAGAGCCAGGAGAAACCCCTGAGCATTGCCCGTGTGACCCAAAAAGCAAAAAAAAAAAAAAAAAAATGCAACATGGGTAGCTTGCCAGGCTTTTGCTGTGTAAGTATACATGGTATCATAATGCATATGCTTTTGGAAACCAGATATTTTTCTCAACGTTACAATTTTATGTTTTAAATCTTGTTAGCTATGGCTCTAGTTTATTCATTTTAATTGTTGGACGTGACTTCATTGATTAAAAATGAGTCAATTTGGAGATAAAGAACCTGCCATTTAGGCAGGCCATGGGAGGGGGAGGGAATTGGGGACATGGGTGGTGGGAGATGGGCACTGGTGGAGGGCGGGGTGCTGGAACACTATGTGACCAAAACCTCCAAACGTGAACAACGTTGTAATTGTATATCTTACGGTAGTATAATAAAATGTTTAAAAATTAAAAATAAATAAATAAATTTGAAGGAGAAATTAAATTGCTGAGACTAGAAATTATGTCAGAAGATACTCTGAAGCATTACTTTCCTACCACTATAAAAACTCAAATTAAAAAAAAAATTCAAATCAGAAAAAAATGACTCAATTTATTCAGAAATTTGTTTTATTAAGGTCTCTCCTAGCCAGATCTCAGTCCAACTTCTCAAATAAGCATCTCCTTTGAAAGAATCAATAGTGTCTGAAATAGGTCTACTCTTAAAGAGACACTGGGCTACTGAATGCCCTATGTAGCCCAGTCCAGTCTTTGGACTAAGATCTCTGGAGCCATCTCAGGATAAGTGCATAAGATTGACAAAACCAGTTTACTTTAACTTTTAAAGAATTTTAATACGTTTTCAGTAACAAATTAACATTTCATTTATATTGAATGTTCCCAGTCTGATCAGGTTTTTCTTAAATCCAGTGAGTTTATTATAACCTTTTACTTAAGCAATACCTATAATATTTTATAATAAAAAGCAAATATTCCCACTGAATGTGAAAAAAATTTAAAGGTGATTTTACATTAAACCACCTCCCTCCAGAAAAAGCAGTTATGCACAAGTCAGGGGTCATCTGTAGGGGCTCTTATTTTGCAGGTGACCTTGCTAGTGTGGGGCTGGACTTGCCAGATCCACTGATTTCTGTTGACAATTTCTAGACAGTCTGAAATTAAAATTAGCTTAGGTATTCAAGCAAGGCACAGCCCAACTAGAATCCATTTGGAGCTGATTTTTTTCCCATTTTCTTTCCTTCTTATCCTTTTCAACAAATGAAAATCAAGTCTCAAGGCACCTCAAGAATTATCTATTGGTATAAATATTATGGAGACTATAATCTAGAGAAGTCTCACAGGATCACACACAAATCAGAAAAAAAATGAGGCTGTGGATTCAAATGGACAAGGACAGGAAGGTGTGGTGGCCAGCGTATCATCTAAAAGTTGATCTTACAGGAGGTCTTGTCAGTGGGTATAATCTATCTCAAGTGTTTGAGAGCCAGAAGTTAGGTAAGACAGAGAAAGGAACAGTGTACTAATGATGATAGGAAATGATAATACCAGCCTAGAACTAAGAGTTGAATGTTGGCAAAGGGTTATACATAATAACCTCTGAATTATGTACTGCAAGCCACGATATGTAAGATAAGGGGAAGGGAGGGGGGGGAGGGAGAGAGAGAGAGAGAGAGAGAGAGAGAGAGACAGACAGACAGACAGACAGACAGACAGACAGACAGACAGAGAGACAGTGACAGAGACAGGGACAGGGGACAGAGACAGAGACAGAGACAGAGAGACAGAGACAGAAAGACAGACAGAGTCAGAGAAGAGGCGAAGTGCCTAACATAGAGTTAGTTAGACTGGAGGAAGGGAGAGGGAATCAGGGGACATTGGTGATGGGAAATGGGCACAGGTGGAGGGATGGGTGCTGGAACATTGTAGGACTGAAACCCAAACATGAACATCTTTGTAACTGTATTTCTATGGTGGTATAATAAAAAATTTAAATAAATGAAAGTTGATCCCAGGAAAACATATGATGGGCTCTAGTGACTGGGAAAAAATAAAGGGTCCCACTGTGAAGATGCCTGAAAGCCTGTGTTCCTTCTTGGACTAGACTCAAGCTGTCACCAGGAAAATGTTATATTTGGAAACTACTTTTCTAAATATGAACATTATTAGCAATTGTGTCAAATTGCCTTTTTTTCCTAAAGGTCTCTCCATGGCTGCCAGAGCTTTCCTGTTAATTGGACAGATTGTCTTTGGATTTGAAACACAAACTGTGATTAATGAAACAACTGTTAAAGAGTTTGGCCTGAGGTGGATCCCCACCTTGCTTCTCCTGCTGTTATAGATCAAGGAAATCCTTCTGGGCGTGTGGACCACTGTGCTTGCATGGGGAGGGTGGGAGGGAAGAATTGGCAGCCAGGTGTGAGAAGGATGGAAAGTTTGACCTGGATCCCATCTTGATACATGCCCTTGTGCTTGAGGAAATTAAGGTTCAGAAAGGGAGAAACCTTGTGCATGGTGATACAGGGACAAGTAGCAGAGCCAGGATACATGCTGGGATCAGGGGTTTTATTTAAAAGCTACTTGCAACCCCTATGTTCTCCTTCAAGCCTCCGTTCCTTGTCAGTCCTGATCATTTTCTTGCCCGAACTTGCCACTAGCTCACCATTTTCATCCCCAAATAAATCACAGATGCTTCACCTTTCTTATGTTTTCCTTCCCATAGATCTTATTTATTTATCTTTGGTAGAAGGTGACTTAGTGACATAGGAAATACAGGTTTCAGAACTGTGGCTGTAGACCATCAAGTGTATACACAGACATGATTAATAATTGAGTAAATACATATCACTTGTATCACTGTCTTCCCATTGTTCATCGATTTGCTAGAGCGGGCACCAGTAACATCTCAATAGTCCTGTTGCAAGTAAGTGTAGCCCAAGGGCATCTGCTTGTTCCAGGAACAGAAAGAACCTCAAACCATTCCTGCAGGTCATGGGATGAGGTCCATAATATTAAATACATATGTCTCTATGTTTTATTTTTTACCTATACCCTACTGTTTTTCTGAGGACTAAAATATGTATCATTAACTTCCTATGATGTATATCAAGTATCATACCAGTTCATTTACAACTTAAAAATTCCATTGTTATAATTCGTTGTACAGTTCTCCTACCTGTCATATGCTTTACATGTTAATAATATAAACTCCAAATATATTATTATTCCTGCTTTAGTCAGCTGTGTTTTAAATATTTTAAAGGAAATATATATATATGTATTTAGTCAATTATTAATCATGTCTGTGCTCTCTATTACTCTTGATATATATGAATATTTTTATTTACTATCACTATCCTCCTGTTGATCATCTATTTGCTAGAGCGGGCACCAGTAATATCTCCATATGTCCTGTCTCATGCTAGTAGAGCCCAAGGGCATCTGCTTGCTCCAGGAACATAAAGAGCCTCAAACCATTATATTAGATCATGGGAATGAACTAATATAATTGTTACTGGTATTTGGCATATCAAATACAACATGGGCAGCTTGCCAGGCTTGTCATGCAGGTGGCATATCCTTGTAGTCACCTCTAAATATAGAGTTTACATTCCACCTTATTTCCTTTTGTCTTTTTGTTTGTTTTTGTTTTGAACCACACCTGGTGATGCTAAGGGGTTATTCCTGGGTTGGTACTTAGGAATTACTCCTGAAGGAGAGGGACCAAATGGGATGAGAGAGACCAGGCTCACATATGCCACTCGTAACGAAAACTCTCTACCCACCACACTATCTCTTTGGTCTCTCTTTCATATTTTTAAAGTTAAGAAAAAACACTCCCACTTTTTAAGGTTTGTAGTAAATTTTCATTTGGACAAATAATACTAGTTAACAAATAATTCTAGTTAACATTCTATTTAATAAATAACTATTCATTATTTTTCTCAAACATTAAACATGCATTATATTGACTTCTATCTTTTCAGTTTCTGGTAAGACTCAGTCAGCATGCCCTGTATATTATTTGCAATATTTCTCTGCCTACTATTGATTTCTTTTTAAAAATCTCTTTAACTTTGATTTTCAAACACTATATTGTGTTAAGGTATTTTTTTTTGTATTTTACCTATTGAAGTTTCCTGGACTTCTAGTTTATCAGTTTTTTCAGTTTTGATTTAATGTGTAATATTTTTTATCATTTTTTCACATATCTCACATGATCTGCTACATTTTTAATTGACTTATCCTAAATAATGATTAAAAATTTAATATTTCATTTTTATTTTCTGGTTTTAAAGTATTTATTTTGTTCTTGTTATTTAAATAGATTTATTGAAGTCATACAACTTTCAACAACTATTTTAAAGTATTTTTCTTAAAGTTCTTTAACCTCAATAAGTTTTTAACTGCCAATTAGAACATTTGAGTTTGCAGGGGCTATGTATTGTTCTAATAGCTGTCTCGAGTTATTTGTTACATATACAAGATATTGTGTATAACAAATTGTGAAGGCTCTGGATAGACTATTTTCCTCTAAAGTAGATAATTAAGTTGCTGAAAAATTATTGTAATCTTGGATATTAGATTTGAAGCTAGAGAAAAGTACTCCCAGGTTATTTCCTAATTTTTTAAACAACTCTTGATACTGGGACCTATTATTTTATCGGTGGTATCATTTTAATGCAAACACAAAGTGTTTACTAATTATTCATAGGGCATGTGATAAGAATCCCAAAACCTGCCTCTATGAGGTAGAGAAAAACTGAAAACTTTGTTCATTAGTGTAAGGTTTCCTTTCACTATTTTGCAAGAGACAATTCTACTTCTTATCTCACAGATGGTTCAGGAGCTAACCAAGAATTCAAGGGAAATATAAGGTCTAACTTAAAAACTCACTTTGTGGCTTCCAGCGTTTCCTCTTTTCAGTTTCTAGTTTCCCTAGGTCTCAAACATTTTTCTTTGGTGAGTAAGAGTGGTCAGTCTCTCTGATCACCAAAGATGTGAATCAAAATGGTTCCTTTTCTTGCCAACCCACATATTCCTCCATATTCTCTCTCTCTTTTTTTATATTTTTATTTATTTAATTTTTTTTTTGCTTTTTGGGTCACACCGGCGATGCTCAGGGGTTACTCCTGGCTCTGCACTCAGGGAATTTCTCCTGGCGGTGCTCAGGGGACCATATGGGATGCCGGGGATCGAACCCAGGCCGGCACAGGCCGGCCGCGTGCAAACAAGCGCCCTACCCGCTGGGCTATCGTTCGGCCCCTATATTCTCTCTCTTTTTGCAGGATAGAGCTGATGATGTTAATAATGTAGGGAATTATATTGGGGAATCTAGTTTCAAGATAGAAGTAAATAACTTCTGAAATAACTGAACTCATATGAAGATGAGCCACTTATCAGGCAGAACACTTACCTTGGGGTATTAAGTTAAATAAGTGATTTGGATTAGATATTAAAATATTATTTACTAGAATAGAACAAATCTCATTAATAACACTTTTTGTTTGCTTGGGGCCATTCTCTAGTTCTCAAGTCTTGTTCCAGGCTCTGTGTCAAGGATGATTCTTGGCTGATCTCAGGGGGACCATATCTGGTGCCTGAAATCAAACCCCAGTCAGCCATGTGCAAAAGACTCACCCACTGTGTTCTCTCTCTAACTCAAACCATACCTTAAAGTAGATTATGAAATTAGTGTAAGTAGACAACCTCAGGGATGTCTACAATAGTTTATTAACTAATACACACTTGTACACAATAATTTATTTATCTGTACCTGAACTCATGACTTTATTTGCAGCCTCAGATTCAATTGCATATATAAAAAATCCTGCACTGTAGTTTTGCACAGAACTTAAATATGGTGGGAAGTCTCACATCATGTATTTTGTTCAAATTTAGTTTCGGAATACCATTGTTTATTTTCTGATGACTCAATTCTCCCACTGCTAGTTTTTGTTCCATCTGCCAAGGACTATTTGTCCCTAAAGCATGTCATGAGGTCATTTGGCTCTCAAATGTACCATTTATTATGAAGTGTTTGGCAGTACAGTTTTCTCATTAGCCCACAACATTTAAGATACTGTGGCATTCCATTCACAGAATCATTTTCATGATGTCAAATTAAATTCCTAATTTATCAACCAAGTCAACAAATTAATTTCTTAGTCCATGAAAATATTTTTTGATTATAGCCCATTGCAGAGAAAGAGTAATTTTGTCATTACAAATGTTAACGTATTAATGAATACAACAGCAGATGCAGAGCAAATATTATCATTTTGACATTAGAACGTGCAAGTTGCATGCTGTCAAACTCACTTACCAACACATTAAAAGTTAAATGCTGTCACATGGTTTTACAATCTGACAGTGACATAATTCTGAAAAACAAATATGAATATTGAATTCTAAAATGATAATGGTAGGCTCAGTGATAACACTGTAATTTAGAAAATCTAACATGAATCATTTGGGGGGTCATCACCAAGATGATAATTAGTATGTGGACCCAATGATTTTATGACATCATTTATAATTATCAACACTTAAACAAAAACAGTAAACAGCCATCAGATTAGCACCTCTGGAGTTTAGCTTTCTGAATGCAAAAGCTAACTCCCAGTTCCTAGAATTGTGATCTTGAACATGTTTCCCTAATTTCCTAATTTGGCAATGAAAAATAATGATAGTAATTGTTCTGAAGAATTTCTGTTTATATTTCCCGGTCATATGACATTTCCTTTTATCATAAGACCTAGATGATAAGAAACTACCTTTCCTGTACTCTCTTGAAGTAGTATTACAGCATAGATTCTACCAATGGTTGTACTTCTGCAAGGGCATAAGAAAAGAATGGTCATTCTTCCTTACATAGCAGCCTCAGACATAGGACTTGGATGGATAGTCTCCACACTGACAATGATGTTCGCTAGCCACCATGAGCAAGGAGATTTTTCTTTCATGAACCCAGGTGTTAGTATCAGGCGATTATATTAGCTGTGTAATATGAACAACTCCCAAATTAACCACAATAGATGATGTGAGGAGGCATGTTGGGATAGTTCAGCTTCTTTATTTTTAACTTTTTAAAATATTTTATTATACCACCTGAGATATGCAATTACAAAGATGTTCATGTGTGAGTTTCGGTCATACAGTGTTCCAACACTCATCCCTCCACTAGTGCCCACTTCCCACCACCAGTGTCCCCAATTCCCTCTCCCTACCCTAGCCTGCCTCTATGGCAGGTTCTTTTTCTCTTTTCTCTCTTTCTCTCTCTCTCTCTTTCTCTCTTACACATTGTGGATTGCAATACATACATTTAGAGGTTATCATGTATACTTTTTCCCTATATTGAATGCTCGATTCTAGGCTGGTATTATCACTTTCGACAATTATTAGCACACTGTTCCCCTTCTCTGTCTTACCTAACCTCCTGACTCCCACACGTTTGTGGTAGATTCCACCTTTGACAAGACCTCCTGATCCACATTTTGCCTGACCTTGGATATTGGTATCAAAAAAAAAATATATATATATCATGCAAATAAATGCATTCATTCTATATCTGTGTTTTTCCTTTTGGCTAATTTCATTCAACATGATCCTCTCTGTCCATCCATTTATAGGCAAATTTCATAACTTTATTTTCCTAATAGCTGCATAGTATTCCATTGTGTAGATGTACCAAAGTTCTTTATCCAGTCATCAGTTCTCGGGCACTCTGGTTGTTTCCAGATTCTGGCTATTGTGATTAGTGCTGATACAAAAATAGAAGTGGAGATAGTGTTTCTGCTGTGTGTTTTGGCTTCCCAGGTATATTCCCAGGAGTGATATGGCTGGGTCCGAATGGGAGCTCAATTTCTAGTCTTTGGAGGAATGTTCATATTGTTTTCCCAAAAGGCTGTATCAGTTGACATTCCCACCAACAATGGATGAGAGTCCCTTTCTCCCTGCATCCATGTCAGCCTTTGTTGTCCTCTTTTGGATATGTACCAGTCTCTGTGGTGTGAGATATCTCATTGTGGTTTTGATTTGCATCTCTCTGAGGATTAGTGATGAGGAACATGTCTTCATATGCCTTTTGGTCATTCAAATTTCTTCCTTGTTGTTTCTTCTTCCCATTTTTGATGGGTTTGGCTGTTTTCTTCTTGTAAAAAGTTCTACCAGTGCCCTATATATCCTGGATATTAACCTCTTATCAGATGGGTATTGGGTGACTATTCTTTTTACATTCTGTGGACAGGACAGTTCAACTTCTTACCGTTGCTTGTATCTGGTTAAGTGCCTTTTCCCAGAGTTTAAATATTTAAATAGCTTAATGTTGTACACACACACACACACACAACACACACAGTGTTTGAAACACCTAAACTGATTTCTGAGGTTTTTTTTGAGCTATTGCTCAGTTGTCCTAATTATTATTGTTTGACTCCATTCTACAGCATCAAATAATACAAATGCTATGAGGATTAGTATAAAACATAGGAAAGCATCAAATATGACCTATAACCTAGAAAGCACAGACTTATGTGAGCTTCTGCTCTTGGAAGAGGTATTGTGACCTTGAGGATATATCTCATTCTCCTGTTCCTTTAAACATTCAGTGATTTATGGTTTTCTCCTGGATATTCTCATTGATTAGTAATGGAGTTGGTACATTTTCAGTGTGTTTTCAAAGAGTAAGATCTGTTGTTTGTTTGCTTTAGCAGAAGTTAGCATGGTTAGGTGCCAGATGCAAATTCTATCTCTTGGACAGTAGCTCAAAAGTTCAGCTCTCTTAGCCCTAGCCAGCTCATTTAAGCTCTTTTCCATGCATAAGTGATTCAGTGGTCAGGGATTTGGAAAGACTTTATATAGAGAGTTTGGATTCTATCTCTGGTTCTGTCCTTTCTTAGATCTGCTCCTCATTTTACAGCAAAAGTGATGGTCCCAATCTCTAAAATGGTTTTGAAGTCAAAATGTCTGAAAGCATTCTACCAGACTTTTAACTTTCCTGTATGGTGCAGACCAGGGCCTACACTCCTGCTGACATAAATCATGAAGTATAAAATTGTAGAACCTCATTTTTCTCCCAAATGTCACATCTTCTCTAGACATAGCTACTTTGGCCTCCCTCAGTTGCCTGCAGGTAGTTGTATTTCAAATTTGTCCAAACAATAGACAAGTTTTCTAACCAAAGGGTAGTTTGATAGAAGTTTAGTTGGCTGATAATAGACAATAGACAAGTTTTCTAACCAAAGGGTAGTTTGATAGAAGTTTAGTTGGCTGATAATAGATATATTTATTGTCATTAATATTTTATTGAGATTAATTTTGTGTAATATTAATATTTTATTGACATTAATGCATTATACTTATATTTCAATTACCACATAATAAACCATCCTAAAATATAATGGTTTAAAATAGTACCTTGTCAATTTATCTCATAATTATTTTTTATGCCTGGCTCGGCCAGATGTGTCTTCGCTCAGTGTGGCATTAGATGAAGTATCTCACTCAGCTGAGTTCATCTGGCAGATGTGTTGAACTAAGAGTTACAAGAACTCATTCACATGTTTGATGTCATTTCCCATGATCTTTTCCCAGAGTAAACTTGAGTTTTCTTCTTAAAAAATGTGGCACCAAGGGTTTGGATTAACTGATCCTCAGAAGGTCAGGTGCTTGTCTTGCACATGCAGATCTTGCTCAATTCACAGGCACCATGTACGGCTTGTTGAGCACAGTCAGGGAGTGATCCTGAGTACCAAGTCAGGAGTATATAGTCAAGTATGGCCCCAAGACCAAAATGAACTAGGTATAGGTGACTTCTTTCATGATATCTGCTTTTTCAGATGTAGAATAAGAAGATATGCAGGACAAGCACCCTACTCTCTGGACTGTCTCTCTGGCCCCTGTGCATACTTTTACTTGTTTATTTTGGGGGCCACCTGGCTGTGCTCAGGGATCATTTCTGATGGGGCTGGGGAGAACCATATGAGATGCTGGGGATTGAATCCAGATCAGCTACAGGCAAGGCAAGTGCCTAACCTGCTGGACTCTCTCTGGCTCCTTATAATCAGTTTTGAAGGTTATTCTAACAGATATAAATACCTACCTCTATGATCAGAGGTGACTCTAAGAGTATGCCACCGCACGGCAGAGCCTGGCAAGCTACCCATGTTGTATTTGATATGCCAAATACCAGTAACAATTATAGACCTCATTTCCATGACCTGATGGAATGGTTTGAGGCTCTTTATGTTCCTGGAGCAAGCAGATGCCCTTGGGATCTACTAGCATGGAGACAGGACATATGGAGATGTTACTGGTGACCGCTCGAAAAAAAAAATCGATGAACGGAAAACAGTGATACAGTGGATAGGAATAAAAAGTTCTCAAATTTAATTCTTGGGTGCAGGCCTCCAGATGTTATCCCTACTTCATCTATTGACCAATCTAGATCACTAGCCCAGATTCAGAGACAGAGGAAATGGATTCCATTTCTCATTTAATGAAGACATGAATAAGCAAGAAAAAAGAATAAATGAGAACCAATATTGGATAATTCACATACACTCACATATAAAACACAAATGCAAACCACTATTTTGGTGGTCTGATGGAATAGGGACCCTGGGAAGTATAATTTCCAGTATAATTTCCAGTATCATTACACTATTTCATTTTTAAGTGTAAGGAAGTTAAACAAAATTTATGTATCATTTCTGAGCAGCTGAGAAGTTGGTTATTTCTAAATCACTGGCATTTTTTCTTTGAACTCTCTATACATTAAAAATTCTTCAAAATAAAATATTGAAATATTAAGGCCATATCTCTGGGTCACTCAGATTCCCCCTGATATCTAGTAGCTAAATTCTATCCTGTTCTCTAGGTCATTCTACATATAAGGAGAGAGAGAAAGGAGTAGATGACCTCCTGACAGCACACCTGAGCTCTGTGGTCCCGCAATGCCTGGGATCATCTCACTCCCAACATGCTTCTTCTTTGCACTCACCTACCATCTGCTGGAAAGTAGCTCCCTTCATCATGTTTTCATGCCTAAACTCTGCTCATTACACGACTTCCCATCTCATTACCAGAATGTGCTGCTCAGGTTTTGCTCACTGAAAATTATCTACCATTATAGATCTTTAGAAATTAAACAGCCAACAGGCATCTGTTTCTTTAGCATCTATCAAGCTAAAAACAAATTGATTAGAGAGATTTCAGGAACCAGAACATCCTCCACTGGGGTAATACTTTGATTGATTTTCTTTTTATTAAAATTTTCTTTTATGTTTATGGGCCACAACCAGTACTATTCAGGGGTTACTCCTGCCTCTATGATCAGAATCACTCCTGATGAGCTGGGGATCATATGAGATCAAACTTGGGTGAGCCATATGTAGGCAAAAGCCCTACCTGCTGTACTAGCTCTCCAGCCCTAACACCTGTGATTTTCATCTTCTAATACTAGGTAAGAATATCTTTAGATAGACACATCATGAAATGAAAAGCCAAGAGTTCTAAGAGCTCTACTCATCTATAAGATACAATTAATTTGTATAATTATTTTGTAAAAGAGAAAATTAATTACCCAAGCTTCTTAGCCACTTACATAGAAATAATAGAAATCAAATCTACAAATTAGATTTTAGAAAAATGAAAAAAATATAGATCAAGGGTTTCCCATTCTGCCAATTGTAAAATTGGGAGTTAAGACATGCTAAATGCCCCTGATTTGGGGATTAATGAGTACACCTGGCAAGCAAAGAATCATTGCAGGCATTTTATAATTTGGGAGGTAATGTTGTAGGCTTTGAGATAGTAGCATGCTGTTAGTATTTTAAAAGAAGGTCAACAATTTGAGATTATATCAGTTAATTAGATGATCCTATTATAAAAACAGAGTTGACTTGAATGATTATATTGTTATTAATATAAGAAAAATCTCAACAACTAATTTTATTTTTCTTAATGGAAAATAGCTGTACGTAAGGGAAGCATAAGTGTATTTAAACTTCCTCAGTCATTCGTCACATCATGGGTCTCATTTCACCGCCATTATTTCACACATCTGGACCTAAAACCGGCAAATTTCCTAGAGAATATAAATACAAACAATTCTGAGGTTTCTTGTAGAGACCACACCCATATATGCTTTAGTCACTCCTAGAAGTGCTTTGGGGACCATGAGGTGCCAAAGATTGTACCTGGGCCTCTTGCATGCAAAGCATGTGCTCAGTCCGTTGAACTGCCGCTCCAAACCCCAGATGGAAAACCGTAATGAAACATTAACAAATCAAATACAGCAATTCATATTTTATATGGACAAGTGTATTTTATTTCAGAAACACAAAATAACCTAATATTCAAAATAAACCAAAATAATTCACAGACTAAAGAACCCCCCAAAAAACATGGTTTATCACTTGACGAAAATCATTTGACAAATATTAATGCCCAGTCATTAAAAATAATAAATAGGAACAGAAGGTAACTTTCCCAGTATGATTTTGTTAAAAATTCACACCATAAATAATTTTTAAAACTATAGCTAATATGCATAAAGTTGAAAGAGTGTTATCCTCCTAAGATTAGGAAAAGGCAAAAATGTACTTTCTCATTTAACATAGATCTTATTTAACACAGGACCCTAAGTCCTAGCCAGGAAATAAAGCAAGAACAGAAAATGAAAAGTATCATACATTGGAAAGAAATACATATATCTATCCTTATTTTGCAGATAGTGTAATTGTCTGAGTAAAAAATCTAAGGGAATCTACAACCAATAACTTAAAAATTCTAGAATCAATAAATAGACATCCATCAATTTCACAAGATAAAAAGCTAAGCATACACAATTCAATAGTATGTTATTAAGCAAATAATAAATGTATGGACACTGAAATTAAAAATGTTTAATGTCATTGACTGTTGCAGTACACTGCTGCCCAGAGCCTCTTCATCTGGCCTGGAGTTGTCTCCTAGGTCACTTTGTAAATAGAAGGAGGACAGTTTGAATGTGGTAGTTTATCTGACAATGGCTATACTGGCTGGTATAAATATTCTCTCATGCTACCACAATCATCATGGGACTAGCTAAATCTTACCAGTATATCTGCCTGGCCACGTTGGATCTCTTAAGTAATTACAGAGAGAAAGGCTGTTTGCCTTCAAGCAAGCAAGCATGGCTCTCTGATAACTCAAAGGCTGATGATATACAGAACAACCATGAGGTAAAGATGAGACTTTTGTGAAGGCTTGGAGAAATATTTAACTGGCTATAGAATATTCTTTGGTACAGAGGCATGCACCTTTGTACTCTGAGATACAGTTCCCTCTCAGAAGTCCCTACCCCACTGTAGTGGCACTTCCAAGGCAGATCTTGGACCGGCAATATTAACATCTCAAAGGGTCTAGGTGAGGTCCTGGGAGAATTACCTGAGGGCATTTGACCCTGATGACTTTCCCCTTTGAGGGAAGTCTGGGTTGCAGGAATATAAACTAGCCTGCCCTCTCTCTTCCTCCTTTTCCCCTTTTGCTGTGGTGCAGCTCACTGTCTCTCTCGCAGGCCCTTAACACGTGGGTATGTTTCATCTTGGCCTCTACACGTGGTTGTGCCCAACCGGAAATCCTAAGTTGGAGGGTTTTCCTAGTTCTGATTCATATGCAGAACCTGTGTTAAGTAAAGCAGTTTGGAAACTTCTTGTGTCTTTCTCCATCCACTGGCCACTGATCCCCTGGGACAGAAGGGATCCCTGACCCTGCTCCCAGATTTTTTCCGGGCACCCCAGCATTTCCCCACAGTTGACGATCACAAAAAATAAAAATTATGTTTAATATTAAAGACCATAAAAGCTAACTTTTACAAAACCAAAGAGAACTAAAATACCATGTCCATCATTTGGGATAGTCAACATAGTAAGAATTATAATTCTCTCAAAATTGATACACAGGTCTAACAAAAATTCTATCAAATTTTAGTAAGATTTTTTTATAGATATAGGGTTAGTCTGAAATTTTGTAGAGTAAAGGATATAGAATCACTTTTAAATAATTTTGTTTTTTTTAAACTGCAAATCAATAAGCTATTTTAATTTTTTATCTATTTTTTAATTTTTTTATAGTACCACCATGAAATACACAATTACAAAATGTTCATGATTGGGTTTCAGTCAGTACATTGTTCCAGCATCCATTCTCCACCAGTGCCCTATTCCTACCACCTGGCCCCAAATTCCTCCAACCTCCCAGCCTTAGGCCTCTATAGCAAAGTACTTTCTCCTTTCCTTCCGTCTCTGTTCTCTGTCTCTGTTTCTCTGTTCTCTCTGTCTCTCTGTCTCTCTCTCTCTTCTCTTCTCTCTCTCTCTCTCTCTTTGTGGCTTCCATACAGACATTTCTTTTTTTCTTTTTGGGCTACACCCAGTGATGCTCAGGGGTTATTCCTTACTCTGCACTCAGGAACTACTCCTGGCAGTGTTTGGGGACCATATGGGACGTCGATTGAACCCAGGTTGGCTGTGCAAGGCAAACGCCCTACCCACTGGACTATCGATATGGCCCCCATACAGATATTTAGATAGTATCATGTAAATCCCTTTGTGTACACTAACTGGTCAGTTCTAGTCTACGCTAACATTTCCCACAAGTATAGAATACCGCCATATATTTAAACCCCATTAATAAATGCAGTCATTCTATATAATATTTTCTCTGACTAATTTCACTCAGCATTAATAAACTCCATTCCATCCATCTGCAGGTAAACTTAATTACTTTGTCTTTTCTGACAGCTGCATAGTATCCATGGTATCAATGTAACATGGTTTCTTTAGCCAGTCCCTGTTCTCGGGTATTTAGGGTTTCCAGACTCCGGCATCGTTGAATAGAGCTGCGATAAATATAGAAGTAGATAGTGTTTCCGCAGGTGTAGCCTTTTTTGAGTCTCCAGGGTCTATTTCCGAGACAAAATATACCCACCAGGGTATTTTCCTGCAAAAATAAGATTGAAATGATATCTAATGGATACATCATAGATAGTAACCACAAATATATAATGTGGTTGAGGAATATGTCCATTAACCATGAAACAAAAACAAAGTCATCAAGAAATAATTCATGGACAAATGGGACCCCCTAGTTTATGACAAATATGCAAAAGTGGCCTTTCCAATATGAGAGTGTGGTAACAAGGATAACGTATAGACATAAAAACATGCCAAGAGGTATTTTTAAAAAATGAACAATCTCAACAACCTATCTTGAAAATAGTAACAAAATAGAGTTCAATCTTAAATGGGGAACTAAAACTTTTGGGGAAAAGGGAGTTGTTCCTATGCAAAATACCTAAGCATTTAGTAAACGAAGCCTAAAATTCATGGACTACCTAAAGCCAAGTAAAAATGAAAATAAATGCTTCTTACGGTTAACATTCATCAACATTTTATCTTATTTGCTCCTTCTTTTGAGATTTTTTTTTACTATTTGTATCATATCCAGCAATGCTCAGTGGTTCCTGGCTTGCACTCAGGAATTACCCTTGGCATACTCAAGGGACCATATGGATTACTGGGGATCTAATGGCATAGGCTGCAAAGTATTTACAAGATGAACAGATACTAAGCAGAGCGGATGGACATATTTTTAAATCATTTATTCAACAAAGAATTCATTTCTAGAATATAGGTAAATCTCATACTTCCATAGAAAATATAAAAATCCTTGGAAATGGATAGAGACATGAGAAAATATTTTATCAAAGACAAATGTGCATATTACAAGACCATTTTTAAAAATATTTTCATTTGCATCACCGTTATTTACAATCCTAATGATGATAGGGCACGTGGAATGTCCTTAACTCTGCACCATCCACCAGTGTCTGCTTGCCTCCACCATTATGTCAAAATTCACCTACAGACCTCACCCTGTCCCCACACTGCAGTGAGCACAGTTCTATATTTGATCTCACCTACTTGTCTTTCACCATCTATTGTTCCCACTCTGCTTCCATAAAATACAAAACATTTAACCTAATTAATTATCAGGGAATTGCAAATTTAAACCATAACTGGAGCTAAAAATAAAACAGTGACATCAAATGCTGGTGAGGGCCTTAAGAAATAAAGTCATTCAGACATTGATAGGGAATATAAAATGACATACTCATTCTAGGAAATATTTCCACAATTTTGCATGTGTTTTCTTTAAAGCCCACATGGAAGCACCAGATCCAACAATTGCCTGTCTCGGCACTGGTCTTCATAAATAAAAATTGATAATACAAAAATCTGCATGCAGCAAGTATATAACAACTGTATTCAAAATAGCCCCTAACTGGAAATCACCAAATGTCCATCAATGTGTGGAATATTTTTGGCAAAACTATAGAGCATCTGAATCAGGCAAAACAACTCAGTAACTGAAAGGAATAGCATTGATGCATGTATCTCTGGTTAAATCTTCAGATGATTATGCTGAGTGAAAGATTCCATCTCAAAGTTTGTATATTGAATGACTTCTTTATAAAACTGCCTAACACGATAAAATCATAGAAATGGAGAATAGATTGTTTAGTTGTCAGTGGTTAGGATTAAAAGAAAGGTGGGTGGATTACAACAAACATAACATGAGAACCCCTGTGTTTCACATTAAAATCACTGTATCATGTTGACATCGCTGAATGCCAATATTCTGTTTGTGACGCTGTACAACGGTTTTGCCCTGTACTATTACTGAAGGTACTTGGGTAAATAATCTTTCTGTATCATTTCATCCAACTTCTGAGAATCTGCAATTTTTCAAAATAAAGTGTAAAGAAAAAGTACTGACACGAAGACTTTTTTTTCTATCCAAAACATGGTCTGTCTCTTCCTGATCATGTTCAATTTGGTCAATCTGTCAAATTACTAGTTTATAGTTTTCATATATGTTGAGATTTTCTTATTTGCTGAAATTTTAAGTTGAGTCTTTCTTCCACTGTGCATGGGCACCTGATATTTCTGACTCCAGAACAACTTTGCCCTATATATTCTGTTATTAGTATTTATGAAAGTTATAGATCCCAGTGTATTAACATTGTTCCCATCCTTTTTATTGAATTCTCTGATTATTTCCAATAGCTTTCATTTTATTCTTGTAGGCTTTGCCAAGTAATGTAATCATATTATCTGCAATAGTGATAATTTTATATATTCATTTCCAAATGTTTATGCTATTGATTTTCTCTTAGCCTGAAGTACTAACAATCTCCTGTAAAAAACAAAATAAAAATAAAAAGCAAGACAGAGCTCTCTGGTTGTGGGTTGGTTGTCACTGTTTTTATTGATGGAGTTCTTGTTGGTTTTTAATTTTAATAGAAGCGCTATTGGTGCTTAGTGTTTCTTCACATTCAAAATGTTTATCATATTAAGGATTTATCCATCTCTGAAAAATATTGCTAAATCTGATCATATATTCTCTTATACAGCCTTTAATAAAATATTGTTCAATAGAAATTGAATGGAAGCCACATGTATAATTTTACTTAGTAGAAATAGTAAAACAAACAAGTGAAATTAATTTTAATAATAGTTTTTATGTAACTTAATATATCAAAAATACTATCATTTTAATATGTATCTTTCATTATAATTATTGAGAGACCTTATATACTTTCTAGTGCCAAGTCTGGAGATTAGAGAGAGAATATGTTACATTTCAGCACAGTCTATTTAGGACTTGGGCTACATCCAAACACTCCATGGTTACTCAACTCTGGTGATTATATTGCCAAAAAGTACAACTGCACTGGTATTTTACTGTCTTCAGAATAATGTCAAAGAACTTAATTCTCATTAAACAGTGCTCCTGCCAAAGGTGCTCTCTACTGGAAAATATTTTGTTACCTCCTCTCTGGATTCCGAAGTACCACATTATTATTTCAGAGGCATTACTTCCCCAAACTTTGCTAACTTACCAATGCTTCACTCAAAGCCCACCCCACCTTCCTCCCCAGAAAATCTTTCCTGCATCAAGCCTGGCGGCCTCTTCTGCATACAGTGCCTAATCTGTTTCATGTTTTCCTCCATACTGTCTGTGGGTTTTAAAGAAATCTTTATTGAGGTGCTGTGGATTTACAAACTATTAATGACAGTCCCATACCTACATTCCTCCAGCACTGCACCACTCACCAGAGTCTGTTTTCTTCCACCTAATACTGTGTTCTTTGTTTG
>JAJIBD010027813.1:0-32021 GCA_021461705.1 Cryptotis parvus
TAGGTTAGAAATAGAAAATGTAAGAAGCCAAAAGTGTCCAAGGAGATGATCAATACTATCAAGATCAAGGCGGTGTCTCCTCCATAATGTCACTGTTCAAGTGATTCTGTACTCCCAAAGTGCTTTTATATATATCACCTAAATGTATCATAATACAACTTCAGATTATAGTTCTATTAAAAATAAACCCTAAGTAACAAAATGCTTGGAATACATGCCTCACTCAAGTGGGAGAAAGAATTTGGGAGTTCAATTCCCAGCCAATGATCGAGATAAATTCTCGTCTCATTTGCCAAAGGGTTTAAAGTCAGAGGGCTGGACATGTAATGCACCCTGGAGTTGACCACTGACTAGAGCTTTCATTATCAATGGATTCCATAAGATGTCAAAAGATCATGTGGTCACCCACCTAAAAGATACATCAGACGTCATCATCAAGACCCTGCACAAACGCTTTGAGGCTTTCATATTTTCTTCCTGGAGTAAGCAGACACCGCATACACTGGCACGTAACAGGAAACAAATGGAAATGTTACCGGACGCCAGCTTGAGCAAACCAATGGGGTGTCAAGTGATCCAACAACAGCAGGAGAGAAGTCACAAGATTATTCTGAGTAATTGGCATACATGGGGCTCTCCAAATCTCTCTCCTTTCCTGTTCAACAAAATCCTCAGGGAATGGTATGCAAAGGAAGGAAAAATTTTACTGTCATTAGCCCCTTTGGCTCACTCTATGTTGGAGTGCCTACTGCCTGTATGTTAGTTCTTGAGATGGCATGTAATACACAAACACACACACACACACACACACACTGATGATTAAGGCAGAACAAAGTCCAATATCTTTTATTCTTTGCCTTGCCTGCTATGGGATTTAAAAGAAAAGAAAGAAAACTGTCCCATTAGTTACCTTCCAGCTGTCGATGTTAGTTGTTCATGCAGCTTTCCAGGTTGCTGTATATCTGTCAGATTCCCAAATTTAGAAGAATAAAAATGCTAGATGGATGGGTGGATGGATGCATCAAGAGGTACTTATGAAATTATCTGCATTATATGATTTTGGGCTTATGTGGCCTTGGAGGGTTGAGAATTCCCATGGTCTGCCATCTGCAAGCTAAAAAAAGAGCTAGGAAGCCAGTGGTATGATTCATTTCACACATCTAGAGACTGAGAACTAGGAGAACGCATGGTATAAATCTTTCCATAGTCTGAGTCTCAAGGCCTGAGGAAGCAGACACAATGATACCTGAGGATGCGGGAGACAGATGGAGGTCAGAGCTCATGAAGAGTTAGTCTTTCTTCCTCTGTCTTTTTTGTTCCACTCCACCTTCAAATGACTGAATGGTTCTGCCCGCATTGATGAAAGTGCATGGCTTGACTCAATATGCCAATTCAAGGACAATTTCTTTGAACATTCTCAGGCTTAGCCATAATTAATTTACCAGCTATCATAGCCTCCTTTTTCATCACATCACCCCAGATATTCTGAATTCACTAACATTCACACCATAAACATCAATAATTAGATGTGGTAATGTACAAGCTACTAATAACAGCATTTCCTAAGAAGGCAAGGAGGTTGTTTCACAGAGTAGGTTCGAAGAGTAAAGCTTGAACTGTCTCTCTTTATATCTCTTCAACTAAGAGGGCACTGAAACTCAGAGAGGTCAATTTATTTTGCCCAAGGTTAGAGAAGCTGATAAATTCTGTGGGTGCTAACATGGAATAATTTCCAAGGCACATTGTTCAGCCAGGTGTAAAATAGTGTGCTTAATATATTGTTATTAAGCGTGAGGAAACATTTATTTATATTCTTGCAGAAGCTTCTTTGGAGAAAATACAAGAGATTGGTCACTCAGATTGCATCCAAGGAGGCGCATAGAAATTAGGAAGGGAGACTTAGATTTTGCTGCATAAACCACTGCACACTTTAAATGCTTTTGTTTGTGCATATGTCGTCCTCAAAAATCAAAACACAAAATAGACCCACATTAGTCCTGATGGAAATAAAACGTGCTGAAAAATAATTCAAAACAAGTCAAATGCCTGGAAAAACCTGGCTTATAGAATCAAGAATGGCATCCATCACATTTCATCTGGCAAGTAGGGAAAATAATCTCAGATTTGCATAAAGAGAAGGTTTTACAGTTGAAAAGAGGGTGGGGCAAGGCTAGTGAAAAGAAAAGAAAAGATTAGTTTGAAGCCCTGGGGTGCTTCAGTGATTTAAGATCTTTGCCTTGCAATTGTGTGTGGCTGGCCGGAGTAGCTGCCTGATAGCTCAGACCATGGTTCTGGTGGGGAGACCCTGGAGCCACAGAGTTCTCCAGCCTTCCATAATGATCTGTGGCCCACCAAGGCCAGGTGGGGAGGGCACATCACAGCCAGTGGACCCAGCCTGGGGAGCACCACTACTAAAGTCTGTGACTCAGGCAAACAGTATGCATGTGACCCATCTCTACCCACCAGCCATCACAATCTCTATGAAGGCAAGGGAAGAGGTATCACTTCACTTGCATCACTTATCTTCCAGTTGTTCATCTGTTTGCTTGAGCAGGCACCAGTAACATCTCCATACGACCTGTGGTGTGCTAGTGTAGCCCAAGTGAATCTGCTCACTTTCCAGGAACACAAGAGCCTCAAACCATTCCTTCAGGTCATTGGAAGGAGGTCTACAATTGTTACTGGTTTTTGCATATCAAATGCAACATGGGGGCGGAGCCATAGCCCAGCAGGTAGGGTGTTTGCCTTGCATCTGGCCGGCCCATGCCAGCCTCAGTTCGAACATCCCGGCAATATGGTTCCCTGGGCACCGCCAGGAGTGATTCCTGAGTGTAGAGCCAGGAACCCCTGAGCATTGCGGTGTGACCCAAAACAAAAAAAAAAAATGCAACATGGGTAGCTTGCCAGGCTTTTGCTGTGTAAGTATACATGGTATCATAATGCATATGCTTTTTAGGAAACCAGATATTTTTTCTCAACGTTACAATTTTATGTTTTAAATCTTGTTAGCTATGGCTCTAGTTTATTCATTTTAATTGTTGGACGTGACTTCATTGATTAAAAATGAGTCAATTTGGAGATAAAGAACCCGCCATTTAGGCAGGCCATGGGAGGGAGGGAATTGGGGACATGGTGGTGGGAGATGGGCACTGGTGGAGGGCGGGGGGTGCTGGAACACTATGTGACCAAAACCTCCAAACGTGAACAACGTTGTAATTGTATATCTTGTAGTATAATAAAATGTTTAAAAATTAAAAATAAATAAATAAATTTGAAGGAGAAATTAAATTGCTGAGACTAGAAATTATGTCAGAGGATACTCTGAAGCATTACTTTCCTACCACTATAAAAACTCAAATTAAAAAAAAATTCAAATCAGAAAAAAATGACTCAATTTATTCAGAAATTTGTTTTATTAAGGTCTCTCCTAGCCAGATCTCAGTCCAACTTCTCAAATAAGCATCTCCTTTGAAAGAATCAATAGTGTCTGAAATAGGTCTACTCTTAAAGAGACACTGGGCTACTGAATGCCCTATGTAGCCCAGTCCAGTCTTTGGACTAAGATCTCTGGAGCCATCTCAGGATAAGTGCATAAGATTGACAAAACCAGTTTACTTTAACTTTTTAAAGAATTTTAATACACTTTCAGTAACAAATTAACATTTCATTTATATTGAATGTTCCCAGTCTGATCGGGTTTTTCTTAAATCCAGTGAGTTTATTATAACCTTTTACTTAAGCAATACCTATAATATTTTATAATAAAAGCAAATATTCCCACTGAATGTGAAAAAAAATTTAAAGGTGATTTTACATTACACCACCTCCCCTCCAGAAAAAGCAGTTATGCAACAAGTCAGGGGGTCATCTGTAGGGGCTCTTATTTTGCAGGTGACCTTGCTAGTGTGGGGCTGGACTTGCCAGATCCACTGATTTCTGTTGACAATTTCTAGACAGTCTGAAATTAAAATTAGCTTAGGTATTCAAGCAAGGCACAGCCCAACTAGAATCCATTTGGAGCTGATTTTTTTCCCATTTTCTTTCCTTCTTATCCTTTTCAACAAATGAAAATCAAGTCTCAAGGCACCTCAAGAATTATCTATTGGTATAAATATTATGGAGACTATAATCTAGAGAAGTCTCACAGGATCACACACAAATCAGAAAAAAAATGAGGCTGTGGATTCAAATGGACAAGGACAGGAAGGTGTGGTGGCCAGCGTTATCATCTAAAAGTTGATCTTACAGGAGAGTCTTGTCAGTGGGTATAATCTATCTCAAGTGTTTGAGAGCCAGAAGTTAGGTAAGACAGAGAAAGGAACAGTGTACTAATGATGACAGGGAAATGATAATACCAGCCTAGAACTAAGAGTTGAATGTTGCCAAGGGTTATACATATAACCTCTGAATTATGTACTGCAAGCCACGATATGTAAGATAAGGGGAAGGGAGAGGGAGGGAGGGAGAGAGGGAGAGAGAGAGAGAGAGAGAGAGAGAGACAGACAGACAGACAGACAGACAGACAGACAGACAGACAGAGAGACAGTGACAGAGACAGGGACAGGGACAGAGACAGAGACAGAGACAGAGAGACAGAGACAGAAAGACAGACAGAGACAGAGTCAGAGAAGAGGCGAAGTGCCTAACATAGAGTTAGTTAGACTGGAGGAAGGGAGAGGGAATCAGGGGACATTGGTGATGGGAAATGGGCACAGGTGGAGGGATGGGTGCTGGAACATTGTAGGACTGAAACCCAAACATGAACATCTTTTGTAACTGTATTTCTATGGTGGTATAATAAAAAAATTTAAATAAATGAAAGTTGATCCCAGGAAAACATATGATGGGCTCTAGTGACTGGGAAAAAATAAAGGGTCCCACTGTGAAGATGCCTGAAAGCCTGTGTTCCTTCTTGGACTAGACTCAAGCTGTCACCAGGAAAATGTTATATTTGGAAACTACTTTTTCTAAATATGAACATTATTAGCAATTGTGTCAAATTGCCTTTTTTCCTAAAAGGTCTCTCCATGGCTGCCAGAGCTTTCCTGTTAATTGGACAGATTGTCTTTGGATTTGAAACACAAACTGTGATTAATGGAAACAACTGTTAAAGAGTTTGGCCTGAGGTGGATCCCCACCTTGCTTCTCCTGCTGTTATAGATCAAGGAAATCCTTCTGGGCGTGTGGACCACTGTGCTTGCATGGGGAGGGTGGGAGGGAAGAATTGGCAGCCAGGTGTGAGAAGGATGGAAAGTTTGACCTGGATCCCATCTTGATACATGCCCTTGTGCTTGAGGAAATTAAGGTTCAGAAAGGGAGAAACCTTGTGCATGGTGATACAGGGACAAGTAGCAGAGCCAGGATACATGCTGGGATCAGGGTTTTTTTAAAAGCTACTTGCAACCCCTATGTTCTCCTTCAAGCCTCCGTTCCTTGTCAGTCCTGATCATTTTTCTTGCCCGAACTTGCCACTAGCTCACCATTTTCATCCCCCAAATAAGTCACAGATGCTTCACCATTTCTTATGTTTTTCCTTCCCATAGATCTTATTTATTTATCTTTGGTAGAAGGTGACTTAGTGACATAGGAAATACAGGTTTCAGAACTGTGGCTGTAGACCATCAAGTGTATACACAGACATGATTAATAATTGAGTAAATACATATCACTTGTATCACTGTCTTCCCATTGTTCATCGATTTGCTAGAGCGGGCACCAGTAACATCTCAATAGTCCTGTTGCAAGTAAAGTGTGGCCCAAAGGGCATCTGCTTGTTCCAGGAACAGAAAGAACCTCAAACCATTCCTGCAGGTCATGGGATGAGGTCCATAATATTAAATACATATGTCTCTATGTTTTATTTTTTTACCTATACCCTACTGTTTTTCTGAGGACTAAAATATGTATCATTAACTTCCTATGATGTATATCAAGTATCATACCAGTTCATTTACAACTTAAAAATTCCATTGTTATAATTATTTGTACAGTTCTCCTACCTGTCATATGCTTTACATGTTAATAATATAAACTCCAAATATATTATTATTCCTGCTTTAGTCAGCTGTGTTTTAAATATTTTAAAGGAAATATATATATATGTATTTAGTCAATTATTAATCATGTCTGTGCTCTCTATTACTCTTGATATATATGAATATTTTTATTTACTATCACTATCCTCCTGTTGATCATCTATTTGCTAGAGCGGGCACCAGTAATATCTCCATATGTCCTGTCTCATGCTAGTAGAGCCCAAGGGCATCTGCTTGCTCCAGGAACATAAAGAGCCTCAAACCATTATATTAGATCATGGGAATGAACTAATATAATTGTTACTGGTATTTGGCATATCAAATACAACATGGGCAGCTTGCCAGGCTTGTCATGCAGGTGGCATATCCTTGTAGTCACCTCTAAATATAGAGTTTACATTCCACCTTATTTCCTTTTGTCTTTTTTTGTTTGTTTTTGTTTTGAGACCACACCTGGTGATGCTAAGGGGTTATTCCTGGGTTGGTACTTAGGAATTACTCCTGAAGGAGAGGGACCAAATGGGATGAGAGAGACCAGGCTCACATATGCCACTTTAGCGAAAACTCTCTACCCACCACACTATCTCTTTGGTCTCTCTTTCATATTTTTTAAAGTTAAGAAAAAACACTCCCACTTTTAAGGTTTGTAGTAAATTTTCATTTGGACAAATAATACTAGTTAACAAATAATTCTAGTTAACATTCTATTTAATAAATAACTATTCATTATTTTTCTCAAACATTAAACATGCATTATATTGACTTCTATCTTTTCAGTTTCTGGTAAGACTCAGTCAGCATGCCCTGTATATTATTTGCAATATTTCTCTGCCTACTATTGATTTCTTTTTTAAAAATCTCTTTAACTTTGATTTTCAAACACTATATTGTGTTAAGGTATTTTTTTTTTGTATTTTACCTATTGAAGTTTCCTGGACTTCTAGTTTATCAGTTTTTTCAGTTTTGATTTAATGTGTAATATTTTTATCATTTTTTCACATATCTCACATGATCTGCTACATTTTTAATTGACTTATCCTAAATAATGATTAAAAAATTTAATATTTCATTTTTATTTTCTGGTTTTAAAGTATTTATTTTGTTCTTGTTATTTAAATAGATTTATTGAAGTCATACAACTTTCAACAACTATTTTAAAGTATTTTTCTTAAAGTTCTTTAACCTCAATAAGTTTTTAACTGCCAATTAGAACATTTGAGTTTGCAGGGGCTATGTATTGTTCTAATAGCTGTCTCGAGTTATTTGTTACATATACAAGATATTGTGTATAACAAATTGTGAAGGCTCTGGATAGACTATTTTCCTCTAAAGTAGATAATTAAGTTGCTGAAAAATTATTGTAATCTTGGATATTAGATTTGAAGCTAGAGAAAAGTACTCCCAGGTTATTTCCTAATTTTTTAAACAACTCTTGATACTGGGACCTATTATTTTATCGGTGGTATCATTTTAATGCAAACACAAAGTGTTTACTAATTATTCATAGGGCATGTGATAAGAATCCCAAAACCTGCCTCTATGAGGTAGAAAAAACTGAAAACTTTGTTCATTAGTGTAAGGTTTCCTTTCACTATTTTGCAAGAGACAATTCTACTTCTTATCTCACAGATGGTTCAGGAGCTAACCAAGAATTCAAGGGAAATATAAGGTCTAACTTAAAAACTCACTTTGTGGCTTCCAGCGTTTCCTCTTTTCAGTTTCTAGTTTCCCTAGGTCTCAAACATTTTTCTTTGGTGAGTAAGAGTGGTCAGTCTCTCTGATCACCAAAGATGTGAATCAAAATGGTTCCTTTTCTTGCCAACCCACATATTCCTCCATATTCTCTCTCTCTTTTTTATATTTTATTTATTTAATTTTTTTTTTTGCTTTTTGGGTCACACCGGCGATGCTCAGGGGTTACTCCTGGCTCTGCACTCAGGAATTTCTCCTGGCGGTGCTCAGGGGACCATATGGGATGCCGGGATCGAACCCAGGCCGGCACAGGCCGGCCGCGTGGCAAACGCCCTACCCGCTGGGCTATCGTTCCGGCCCCTATATTCTCTCTCTTTTTGCAGGATAGAGCTGATGATGTTAATAATGTAGGGAATTATATTGGGAATCTAGTTTCAAGATAGAAGTAAATAACTTCTGAAATAACTGAACTCATATGAAGATGAGCCACTTATCAGGCAGAACACTTACCTTGGGGTATTAAGTTAAATAAGTGATTTGGATTAGATATTAAAATATTATTTACTAGAATAGAACAAATCTCATTAATAACACTTTTTGTTTGCTTGGGGGCCATTCTCTAGTTCTCAAGTCTTGTTCCAGGCTCTGTGTCAAGGATGATTCTTGGCTGATCTCAGGGGACCATATCTGGTGCCTGAAATCAAACCCAGTCAGCCATGTGCAAAAGACTCACCCACTGTGTTCTCTCTCTAACTCAAACCATACCTTAAAGTAGATTATGAAATTAGTGTAAGTAGACAACCTCAGGGGATGTCTACAATAGTTTATTAACTAATACACACTTGTACACAATAATTTATTTATCTGTACCTGAACTCATGACTTTATTTGCAGCCTCAGATTCAATTGCATATATAAAAAATCCTGCACTGTAGTTTTGCACAGAACTTAAATATGGTGGGAAGTCTCACATCATGTATTTTGTTCAAATTTAGTTTCGGAATACCATTGTTTATTTTCTGATGACTCAATTCTCCCACTGCTAGTTTTTGTTCCATCTGCCAAGGACTATTTGTCCCTAAAGCATGTCATGAGGTCATTTGGCTCTCAAATGTACCATTTATTATGAAGTGTTTGGCAGTACAGTTTTCTCATTAGCCCACAACATTTAAGATACTGTGGCATTCCATTCACAGAATCATTTTCATGATGTCAAATTAAATTCCTAATTTATCAACCAAGTCAACAAATTAATTTCTTAGTCCATGAAAATATTTTTTTGATTATAGCCCATTGCAGAGAAAGAGTAATTTTGTCATTACAAATGTTAACGTATTAATGAATACAACAGCAGATGCAGAGCAAATATTATCATTTTGACATTAGAACGTGCAAGTTGCATGCTGTCAAACTCACTTACCAACACATTAAAAGTTAAATGCTGTCACATGGTTTTACAATCTGACAGTGACATAATTCTGAAAAACAAATATGAATATTGAATTCTAAAATGATAATGGTAGGCTCAGTGATAACACTGTAATTTAGAAAATCTAACATGAATCATTTGGGGGGTCATCACCAAGATGATAATTAGTATGTGGACCCAATGATTTTTATGACATCATTTATAATTATCAACACTTAAACAAAAACAGTAAACAGCCATCAGATTAGCACCTCTGGAGTTTAGCTTTCTGAATGCAAAAGCTAACTCCCAGTTCCTAGAATTGTGATCTTGAACATGTTTCCTAATTTCCCTAATTTGGCAATGAAAAATAATGATAGTAATTGTTCTGAAGAATTTCTGTTTATATTTCCCGGTCATATGACATTTCCTTTTTATCATAAGACCTAGATGATAAGAAACTACCTTTCCTGTACTCTCTTGAAGTAGTATTACAGCATAGATTCTACCAATGGTTGTACTTCTGCAAGGGCATAAGAAAAAGAATGGTCATTCTTCCTTACATAGCAGCCTCAGACATAGGACTTGGATGGATAGTCTCCACACTGACAATGATGTTCGCTAGCCACCATGAGCAAGGAGATTTTTCTTTCATGAACCCAGGTGTTAGTATCAGGCGATTATATTAGCTGTGTAATATGAACAACTCCCAAATTAACCACAATAGATGATGTGAGGAGGCATGTTGGGATAGTTCAGCTTCTTTATTTTTAACTTTTAAAATATTTTATTATACCACCTGAGATATGCAATTACAAAGATGTTCATGTGTGAGTTTCGGTCATACAGTGTTCCAACACTCATCCCTCCACTAGTGCCCACTTCCCACCACCAGTGTCCCCAATTCCCTCTCCCCTACCCTAGCCTGCCTCTATGGCGGGTTCTCTTTTCTCTTTTCTCTCTTTTCTCTCTCTCTCTCTTCTCTCTCTTACACATTGTGGATTGCAATACATACATTTAGAGGTTATCATGTATACTTTTTCCCTATATTGAATGCTCGATTCTAGGCTGGTATTATCACTTTTCGACAATTATTAGCACACTGTTCCCCTTCTCTGTCTTACCTAACCTCTGACTCCCACACGCTTGTGGTAGATTCCACCTTTGACAAGACCTCCTGATCCACATTTTGCCTGACCTTGGATATTGGTATCAAAAAAAAATATATATATATATCATGCAAATAAATGCATTCATTCTATATCTGTGTTTTTCCTTTTGGCTAATTTCATTCAACATGATCCTCTCTGTCCATCCATTTATAGGCAAATTTCATAACTTTATTTTTCCTAATAGCTGCATAGTATTCCATTGTGTAGATGTACCAAAGTTCTTTATCCAGTCATCAGTTCTCGGGCACTCTGGTTGTTTCCAGATTCTGGCTATTGTGATTAGTGCTGATACAAAAATAGAAGTGGAGATAGTGTTTCTGCTGTGTGTTTTGGCTTCCCAGGGTATATTCCCAGGAGTGATATGGCTGGGTCGAATGGGAGCTCAATTTCTAGTCTTTGGAGGAATGTTCATATTGTTTTCCCCAAAAGGCTGTATCAGTTGACATTCCCACCAACAATGGATGAGAGTCCCTTTCTCCCTGCATCCATGTCAGCCTTTGTTGTCCTTGCTCTTTTGGATATGTACCAGTCTCTGTGGTGTGAGATATCTCATTGTGGTTTTGATTTGCATCTCTCTGAGGATTAGTGATGAGGAACATGTCTTCATATGCCTTTTGGTCATTCAAATTTCTTCCTTGTTGTTTCTTCTTCCCATTTTTTGATGGGTTTGGCTGTTTTCTTCTTGTAAAGTTCTACCAGTGCCCTATATATCCTGGATATTAACCTCTTATCAGATGGGTATTGGGTGACTATTCTTTTTACATTCTGTGAACAGGACAGTTCAACTTCTTACCGTTGCTTGTATCTGGTTAAGTGCCTTTTCGCAGAGTTTAAATATTTAAATAGCTTAACGTTGTACACACACACACACACACACACACACACAGTGTTTGAAACACCTAAACTGATTTCTGAGGTTTTTTTTTGAGCTATTGCTCAGTTGTCCCTAATTATTATTGTTTGACTCCATTCTACAGCATCAAATAATACAAATGCTATGAGGATTAGTATAAAACATAGGAAAGCATCAAATATGACCTATAACCTAGAAAGCACAGACTTATGTGAGCTTCTGCTCTTGGAAGAGGTATTGTGACCTTGAGGATATATCTCATTCTCCTGTTCCTTTAAACATTCAGTGATTTATGGTTTTCTCCTGGATATTCTCATTGATTAGTAATGGAGTTGGTACATTTTTTCAGTGTGTTTTCAAAGAGTAAGATCTGTTGTTTGTTTGCTTTAGCAGAAGTTAGCATGGTTAGGTGCCAGATGCAAATTCTATCTCTTGGACAGTAGCTCAAAGTTCAGCTCTCTTAGCCCTAGCCAGCTCATTTAAGCTCTTTTCCATGCATAAGTGATTCAGTGGTCAGGGATTTGGAAAGACTTTATATAGAGTTTGGATTCTATCTCTGGTTCTGTCCTTTTCTTAGATCTGCTCCTCATTTTACAGCAAAAGTGATGGTCCCAATCTCTAAAATGGTTTTGAAGTCAAAATGTCTGAAAGCATTCTACCAGACTTTTAACTTCCCTGTATGGTGCAGACCAGGGCCTACACTCCTGCTGACATAAATCATGAAGTATAAAATTGTAGAACCTCATTTTTTCTCCCCAAATGTCACATCTTCTCTAGACATAGCTACTTTGGCCTCCCTCAGTTGCCTGCAGGTAGTTGTATTTCAAATTTGTCCAAACAATAGACAAGTTTTCTAACCAAAGGGTAGTTTGATAGAAGTTTAGTTGGCTGATAATAGACAATAGACAAGTTTTCTAACCAAAGGGTAGTTTGATAGAAGTTTAGTTGGCTGATGATAGATATATTTATTGTCATTAATATTTTATTGAGATTAATTTTGTGTAATATTAATATTTTATTGACATTAATGCATTATACTTATATTTCAATTACCACATAATAAACCATCCTAAAATATAATGGTTTAAAATAGTACCTTGTCAATTTATCTCATAATTATTTTTTATGCCTGGCTCGGCCAGATGTGTCTTCGCTCAGTGTGGCATTAGATGAAGTATCTCACTCAGCTGAGTTCATCTGGCAGATGTGTTGAACTAAGAGTTACAAGAACTCATTCCACATGTTTGATGTCATTTCCCATGATCTTTTCCCAGAGTAAACTTGAGTTTTCTTCTTAAAAATGTGGCACCAAGGGTTTGGATTAACTGATCCTCAGAAGGTCAGGTGCTTGTCTTACATGCAGCAGATCTTGCTCAATTCACAGGCACCATGTACGGCTTGTTGAGCACAGTCAGGAGTGATCCCTGAGTACCAAGTCAGGAGTATATAGTCAAGTATGGCCCCAAGACCAAAATGAACTAGGTATAGGTGACTTCTTTTCATGATATCTGCTTTTTCAGATGTAGGAATAAGAAGATATGCAGGACAAGCACCCTACTCTCTGGACTGTCTCTCTGGCCCCTGTGCATACTTTTTTTTACTTGTTTATTTTGGGGGCCACACCTGGCTGTGCTCAGGGATCATTTCTGATGAAGCTGGGGAGAACCATATGAGATGCCTGGGATTGAATCCAGATCAGCTACAGGCAAGGCAGAGTGCCTAACCTGCTGGACTCTCTCTGGCTCCTTATAATCAGTTTTGAAGGTTATTCTAACAGATATAAATACCTACCTCTATGATCAGAGGTGACTCTAAGAGTATGCCACCGCACGGCAGAGCCTGGCAAGCTACCCATGTTGTATTTGATATGCCAAATACCAGTAACAATTATAGACCTCATTTCCATGACCTGATGGAATGGTTTGAGGCTCTTTATGTTCCTGGAGCAAGCAGATGCCCTTGGGATCTACTAGCATGAGACAGGACATATGGAGATGTTACTGGTGACCGCTCGAAAAAAAATCGATGATGAACGGGAAAACAGTGATACAGTGATAGGAATAAAAAGTTCTCAAATTTAATTCTTGGGTGCAGGCCTCCAGATGTTATCCCTACTTCATCTATTGACCAATCTAGATCACTAGCCCAGATTCAGAGACAGAAGAAATGGATTCCATTTCTCATTTAATGAAGACATGAATAAGCAAGAAAAAAGAATAAATGAGAACCAATATTGGATAATTCACATACACTCACATATAAAACACAAATGCAAACCACTATTTTTGGTGGTCTGATGGAATAGGGACCCTGGGAAGTATAATTTCCAGTATAATTTCCAGTATCATTACACTATTTCATTTTTAAGTGTAAGGGAAGTTAAACAAAATTTATGTATCATTTCTGAGCAGCTGAGAAGTTGGTTATTTCTAAATCACTGGCATTTTTTCTTTGAACTCTCTATACATTAAAAATTCTTCAAAATAAAATATTGAAATATTAAGGCCATATCTCTGGGTCACTCAGATTCCCCTGATATCTAGTAGCTAAATTCTATCCTGTTCTCTAGGTCATTCTACATATAAGGAGAGAGAGAAAGGAGTAGATGACCTCTGACAGCACACCTGAGCTCTGTGGTCCCGCAATGCCTGGGATCATCTCACTCCCAACATGCTTCTTCTTTGCACTCACCTACCATCTGCTGGAAAGTAGCTCCCTTCATCATGTTTTCATGCCCTAAACTCTGCTCATTACACGACTTCCCATCTCATTACCAGAATGTGCTGCTCAGGTTTTGCTCACTTGAAAATTATCTACCATTATAGATCTTTAGAAATTAAACAGCCAACAGGCATCTGTTTCTTTTAGCATCTATCAAGCTAAAAACAAATTGATTAGAGAGATTTCAGGAACCAGAACATCCCTCCACTGGGGTAATACCTTTGATTGATTTTCTTCTTTTTTATTAAAATTTTCTTTTTTATGTTTATGGGCCACAACCAGTACTATTCAGGGGTTACTCCTGCCTCTATGATCAGAATCACTCCTGATGAGCTTGGGGATCATATGAGATCAAACTTGGGTGAGCCATATGTAGGCAAAAGCCCTACCTGCTGTACTAGCTCTCCAGCCCTAACACCTGTGATTTTCATCTTCTAATACTAGGTAAGAATATCTTTAGATAGACACATCATAAAATGAAAAGCCAAGAGTTCTAAGAAGCTCTACTCATCTATAAGATACAATTAATTTGTATAATTATTTTGTAAAAGAGAAAATTAATTACCCAAGCTTCTTAGCCACTTACATAGAAATAATAGAAATCAAATCTACAAATTAGATTTTAGAAAAATGAAAAATATAGATCAAGGGTTTTCATTCTGCCAAATTGTAAAAATTGGGAGTTAAGACATGCTAAATGCCCCTGATTTGGGGTTTAATGAGTACACCTGGCAAGCAAAGAATCATTGCAGGCATTTTATAATTTGAGGGTAATGTTGTAGGCTTTGACATAGTAGCATGCTGTTAGTATTTTAAAAGAAGGTCAACAATTTGAGATTATATCAGTTAATTAGATGATCCTATTATAAAAACAGAGTTGACTTGAATGATTATATTGTTATTAATATAAGAAAAATCTCAACAACTAATTTTATTTTTCTTAATGGAAAATAGCTGTACGTAAGGGAAGCATAAGTGTATTTAAACTTCCTCAGTCATTCGTCACATCATGGGTCTCATTTCACTGCCATTATTTCACACATCTGGACTAAAACCAGGCAAATTTCCCTAGAGAATATAAATACAAACAATTCTGAGGTTTCTTGTAGAGACCACACCCATATATGCTTTAATCACTCCTAGAGGTGCTTTGGGGACCATGAGGTGCCTAAGATTGTACCTGGGCCTCTTGCATGCAATGCATGTGCTCAGTCCGTTGAACTGCCGCTCCAAACCCCAGATGGAAAACTTCGTAATGAAACATTAACAAATCAAATACAGCAATTCATATTTTATATGGACAAGTGTATTTTATTTCAGTAACACAAAATAACCTAGTATTCAAAATAAACCAAAATAATTCACAGACTAAAGAACCCCCCAAAAAACATGGTTTATCACTTGACGTAAAAATCATTTGACAAATATTAATGCCCAGTCATTAAAAAATAATAAATAGGAACAGAAGGTAACTTTCCCAGTATGATTTTGTTAAAAAAATTCACACCATAAATAATTTTTAAAACTATAGCTAATATGCATAAAGTTGAAAGAGTGTTATCCTCCTAAGATTAGGAAAAGGCAAAAATGTACTTTCTCATTTAACATAGATCTTATTTAACACAGGACCCTAAGTCCTAGCCAGGGAAATAAAGCAAGAACAGAAAATGAAAAGTATCATACATTGGAAAGAAATACATATATCTGTCCTTATTTGCAGATAGTGTAATTGTCTGAGTAAAAAATCTAAGGAATCTACAACCAATAACTAAAATTCTAGAATCAATAAATAGACATTCATCAATTTCATAAGATAAAAGCTAAGCATACACAATTCAATAGTATGTTATTAAGCAAATAATAAATGTATGGACACTGAAATTAAAAATGTTTAATGTCATTGACTGTTGCAGTACACTGCTGCCCAGAGCCTCTTCATCTGGCCTGGAGTTGTCTCCTGCAGGTCACTTTGTAAATAGAAGGAGGACAGTTTGAATGTGGTAGTTTATCTGACAATGGCTATACTGGCTGGTATAAATATTCTCTCATGCTACCACAATCATCATGGGACTAGCTAAATCTTACCAGTATATCTGCCTGGCCACGTTGGATCTCTTAAGTAATTACAGTAGAGAGAAAGGCTGTTTGCCTTCAAGCAAGCAAGCATGGCTCTCTGATAACTCAAAGGCTGATGATATACAGAACAACCATGAGGTAAAGATGAGACTTTTGTGAAGGCTTGGAGAAATATTTAACTGGCTATAGAATATTCTTTGGTACAGAGGCATGCCTTTGTACTCTGAGATAGAGTTCCTCTCAGAAGTCCCTCGCCACTGTAGTGGCACTTCCAAGGCAGATCTTGGAATGGCAATATTAACATCTCAAAGGGTCTAGGTGAGGTCCTGGGAGAAATTACCTGAGGGCATTTGACCCTGATGGCTTTCCCTTGGAGGGAAGTCTGGGTTGCAGGAATATAAAGCTAGCCTGCTTCCACTCTCTTCCTCCTTTTCCCCCTTTCTGCTGGTGCTGCCTCACTGTCTCCTCTCTGTGGGCCCTTAACACGTGGTGGCAGCCATCTTGGCCTACACGTGGCTGGTGCCCAACCGGAAATCCTAAGTTGGAGGGTTTTCCTAGTTCTGATTCATATGCAAGAACCTGTGTTAAGTAAAGCAGTTTGAAACTTCTTGTGTCTTTCTCCATCTACTGGCCACTGATCCCCTGGGACAGAAGGGAATCCCTGACCCTGCTCCCAGATTTTGTCCAGGGCACCCCAGCATTTCCCCACAGTTGTGATCACAAAAAAATAAAAATTATGTTTAATATTAAAGACCATAAAAAGCTAACTTTTACAAAACCAAAGAGAACTAAAATACCATGTCCATCATTTGGGATAGTCAACATAGTAAGAATTATAATTCTCTCAAAATTGATACACAGGTCTAACAAAATTCTATCAAATTTTAGTAAGATTTTTTTATAGATATAGGGTTATTCTGAAATTTTTGTAGAGTAAAGGATATAGAATCACTTTTAAATAATTTTTTTTAAACTGCAAATCAATAAGCTATTTTAATTTTTTATCTATTTTTTTAATTGTTTATAGTACCACCATGAAATACACAATTACAAAAATGTTCATGATTGGGTTTCAGTCGTACATTGTTCCAGCATCCGCCCCTCCACCAGTGCCCTATTTCTACCACTGGTGGCCCCAAATTCTCTCCAACCTCCCCCAGCCTGCCTCTATAGCAAGCACTTTTCCTTTTCTTCTCTTCTCTGTCTCTGTCTCTCTGTCTCTCTCCCTCTCTCTCTCTCTCTCTCTCTCTCTCTCTCTCTCTCTCTCTCTCTCTTTTGTGGCTTCCATACAGACATTTCTGTTTTTTCTTTTTGGGCCACACCCAGTGATGCTCAGGGGTTATTCCTGGCTCTGCACTCAGGAATTACTCCTGGCAGTGCTTGGGGACCATATGGGATGCCGGGATTGAACCCAGGCTTGACTGTGTGCAAGGCAAGCGCCCTACCCGCTGGACTATCGATCTGGCCCCCATACAGATATTTAGATAGTATCATGTAAATCCCTTTGTGTACACTAAATGGTCAGTTCTAGTCTGGCGTTAACATTTCCCACAATTAGTAGAACACTGCTATATATTTAAATCCCATTAATAAATGCAGTCATTCTATATAATATTTTCCTTCTGACTAATTTCACTCAGCATAATAGTCTCCATTCCATCCATTTGCACGTAAATTTAATTACTTCGTCTTTTCTGACAGCTGCATAGTATTCCATTGTATCAATGTATCATGATTTCTTTAGCCAGTCTTCTGTTCTCGGGTATTTAGGGTTTCCAGACTCTGGCTATCGTGAATAGAGCTGCGATAAATATAGAAGTGCAGATAGTGTTTCCGCTGTGTGTTTTTTGAGTCTCCACGGTATATTTCGGAGACAAAATATACCCACCAGGGTATTTTCCTGCAAAAATAAGATTGAAATGATATCTTACTTTGATACTTATCATAGATAGTAATCACAAATATATAATGTGGTTGGAGGAATATGTCCATTAATCCATGAAACAAAACAAAGTATCAAGAAATAATTCATACAAATGTGATCCCCTAGTTTCTGACAAACATGCAAAAGTGGCCTTTCCAATATGAGAGTGTGGTAACAAGGATAAAGATAGACATAAAAACATGCCAAGAGGTATTTTTAAAAAATCAAAAATCTCAACAACCGATCTTGAAAATAGTAACAAAATAGAGTTTAATCTTAAATGTAAATCATAAAATTTTTGGGAAAAGGGAGTTGCTCCTATGCAAATACCTAAGCATTTAGTAAATGAGTTTTAAAATTCATGGACTACCTAAAGCTAAGTAAAAATGAAAATAAACGTTTATCAGTAAACATTCATCAACATTTTATCTTTATTTGTTTCTTTGAGATTTTTTTTTTTTACTATTTTGTATCATATCCAGCAATGCTCAGTGGTTATTCCTGGCTCTGCACTCAGGAATTACTCCTGGCATACTCAAGGGACCATATGGATTGCTGGGGATCTAACAGGATAGGCTGTAACAGTATTTACAAGATGAACAGATAAGCTACAGAGTGGATGGAAATATTTTAAATCATTTATTCAACAAAGAATTCATTTCTAGAATATAGGTAAATCTCATACTTCCATAGAAAATAAAAAAATCCTTGAAAATGGACAGAGACATGAGAAAATATTTTATCAAAGACAAATGTGCATATTACAAGACCATTTTTAAAAATATTTTCATTTGCATCACCGTTATTTACAATCCCATTGATGATAGGGTTTCATACGTGGAATGTCCTAACTCTGCACCATCCACCAGTGTCTGCTTGCCTCCACCATTATGTCAAAATTCACCTCCACAGACCCTCACCCTGTCCCCACAATGCAGTGAGCACAGTTCTGTATACCAGATCTCACCTAATCCTGTCTTTCACCATCTGTTGTTCCCACTCTGCTTCCATAAAAAAGACAAAACATTTAACCTAATTAATTATCAGGGAATTGCAAATTTAAACCATAACTGGAGCTAAAAATAAAACAGTGACATCAAATGCTGGTGAGGGCCTTAAGAAATAAAGTCATTCAGACATTGCTGATAGGAATATAAAATGACATACGCATTCTAGGAAATATTTCCACAATTTTGGCATGTGTTTTTCTTTAAAGTTAACATGGAGCTACCAAAAGATCCAACAATTGCCTGTCTTGGCACTTCACGATCACGATCACGATCTTCCCGTTAATCATCTATTTGCTAGAGCGGGCACCAGTAATATCTCAATATGTCCTGTCACATGCTGTAGAGCCAAGGGCATCGGCTTGGTACAGGAACATAAAGAGCCTCAAACCATTATATTAGGTCATGAGAATGATCTAATATAATTGTTACTGCATTTCATATCAAAACACAACACGAGCAGCTTAAGCGTAGGCTTGTTGTGGTGGTTCGTGCCGGGGGGGAAGGGGAACCCACCACAAAAACCATGCCAAAGTAAAGAGGGGAGAGGAGGGGGCTTTTTGTGAGGTTCTGCCGGGTGGGGGGCCAGGGCTGGAACCCCCCATGCCCCCGACTGCCTATGAACGTTGGGGGGGGGGGGGAGAAAACCGCGCCCCCCCCCCGGGGACGGGGGCCGGGCCCCCGCCCGGGGAAAAAAAAAAAAATGGGCCCATGGAGTGGGTGGGGCGGGCGTCTGGCTTGTTGTGAGGTTCTGCGGGGTTCTGTCCCCGAGCTGGAATCCCTCTACATAAAAATTTGGGTTTACCAAGCTGTCGGGGTGCCTTGGAAACGTAATTAGTCTTGCAGTTCCCTTTTTTGAAAAACAACTTTAACACAAGTTTTTTTGGTGGTTGGTGGGTGGGGGTGTGTGGGAGGTTTTGGCAAACTATAGAGCATCTGAATCAGGCAAAACAACTCCAGTAGCTGAAAGGAATAAAGTATTGATGCATGTATCTCTGGTTAAATCTTCAGATGATTATGCTGGAGTGAAATATTCCATCTCAAAGTTTGTATATTGAATGACTTCTTTATAAAACTGCCTAACACGATAAAATCATAGAAATGGAGAATAGATTGTTTGGTTGTCAGTGGTTAGGGATTCAAAGAAAGGTGGTGTGATTACAACAAAACATAACATGAGAACCCCTGTGTTTCAAATTAAAATCACTGTATCATGTTGACATCGCTGAATGCCAATATTCTGTTTGTGACGTTGTACAACGGTTTTGCCCTGTACTATTACTGAAGGTACTTGGGTAAAATAAAAATCTTTCTGTATCATTTCATCCAACTTCCTGAGAATCTGCAATTTTTTTCAAAATAAAAGTGAAAAGAAAAAGTATGATCACGAAGACTTTTTTTTCTATCCAAAAACATGGTCTGTCTCTTCCTGATCATGTTCAACTTGGTCAACTGTCAAAACACTAGTTTATAGTTTTCTTTCATATAGGTTGAGATTTTCTTATTTGCTGAAATTTTAAGTTGAGTCTTTTCTTCCACTGTACATAAGACTGATATTTCTGACTCAGAACAACTTTTGCCCTATATATTGTTATTAGTATTTATGAAAGTTATAGATCTCAGTGTATTAACATTGTTCTCATCCACTTTATTGAATTCTCTGATTATTTGCAATAGCTTTCATTTTATTCTTGTAGGTTTGCCAAGCACGTAATCATATTATCTGCAATAGTGATAATTTTATATATTCATTTCCAATGTTTATGCTATTGATTCTTTCTCTTAGCCTGAAGTACTAACACCTCCTGTGAAAAACAAAATAAAAATAAAAAGCAAGACAGAGCTAACTGGTTGTGGGTTGGTTGTCACTGTTTTTATTGATGGTGAGTTCTTTGCTGATTTCTAATTTTAATAGAAGCGCTATTGGTGCTTAGTGTTTCTTCACATTCAAAATGTTTATCATATTAAGGATTTATCCATCTCTGAAAAATATTGCTAAATCTGATCATATATTCTCTTATACAGCCTTTAATAAAATATTGTTCAATAGAAATTGAATGGAAGCCACATGTATAATTTTAATTCTCTAGTAGAAATAGTAAAAACAAACAAGTGAAATTAATTTTAATAATAGTTTTTATGTAACTTAATATATCAAAATACTATCATTTTAATATGTAGCCCTCATGATAATTATTGAGAGACCTTATATGCTTTCTAGTGCTAAGTCTGAGATTAGAGAGAGAATATGTTACATTTCAGCACAGTTCATTTAGGACTTGCCACGAATTCAAACACTCCATGGTTACCCAACTCTGGTGATTATATTGCCAAAAGTACAACTGCACTGGTATTTTACTGTCTTCAGAATAATGTCAAAGAACTTTAATTTCTCATTAGATGGTGCTCCTACAAAGGTGCCCTACTGGAAAATATATTTTGTTCCCTCCTCTCTGGATTCCGAAAGTGCCATTACATAAGTTTCAGAGGCTTTACTTCCCCAAACTTTGCTAACTTCTACCAATGCTTCAGCTCAAAGTCCACCCCACCTTCTCCCAGAAAATCTTTCCTGCATCAAGCCTGGCGTGGGCTCCTCTTCTCTGCATACAGTGCCTAATCTGTTTCATGTTTTCCCTCCATACTGTCTGTGGGTTTTTAAAGAAATCTTTATTGAGGTGCTGTGATTTACAAACTATTAATGACAGTCCCATGCCTACATTCCTCCAGCACTGCACCACTCACCAGAGTCTGTTTTCTTCCACCCCTATACTGTGTTCTTTTGTTTGGTTCTTTTTTTTTTTGCTTTTTTTGGGGGGGGTCACACCGGTAATGCTCAGGGGTTTCTCCTGGCTCTGCACTCAGGAATTACTCCTGGCGATGCTCAGGGGACCATATGGGATGCGGGGATCGAACCCGGGTCAGCACGGGCCGGCCGCGTGCAAGGCAAACACCCTACCGCTGGACTATCACTCCGGCTCCTTGTTTGGTTCTTAAAATGATTAATTTTATTAAAAATTTGTGATGAGCGAAGTTATGGATAGTTGAGTTTTTAACTTAACACATTGTTAAGAGCAGGAACTGTCTTTTCTCTCCACACTCCTAACATATGGCACAGTGCAAATAGCAGGGACACCCGCATAGGTGTTACTGCCTGAGCTACAGTCCTTTAAGCAGAGCACAGAATAAAAATATGTGGTTTCCTGCTTATCTATGAGTGGAGAAAGAGAACTTGTTTGACCACAAAAATTTGGAAAGGAAGACAGAAAGGAGTGTTTCAAAAGGCTGGATTATCAGAAAGGAGGGAGCCTGTTAGACCCACAGCAAAATATGAGCATGACATCTCCTTATCTAGGCTGCAGTGGTTAAGGAAGCATTTGTATAATGCACTGGTACCTGTTTTCTCTGACAGTAACGGGACAATATTCACTGCTTTTGGCTACAATGTCACTCAAAGTTTCACAGCATTTTTGTTCTAATAACCCTGGTAATGGAATGCAATGATGAAACCATCACTTACCAATCACCACCCTGGAATGTTGGAGCACCTCCCTCCCCATTTGGAATAACAAGTTTTGCTGCCCTTGTTTGTGGTTGGGGGATTGAACCCAGGGCTTCACCCATGCAAGGCAGTTGCTCTTACCACTAAGCGGCATCTCTAGCCCTCATAACTTTTCTTTTACTAAAGCGAGATCATTGTCCATAAAGTTCTGTAATGATCTTGCTAGGTGCTAAAAGGCGTCTTCCTTTCTGTCTTATGTTTCTCATTTTACACATAACATAGTTCCTGAATCAACCTACTGCCCCTCTAATGAAAGAAAGTCACATTCACTTTCAGAAACTGATTTCAGTCTGACCCTTGGAATATATATCTTTGCTAAATTACCAAATGGTAATAAAATAACAATACTAATGCAAACTGTGTGCCTCATACGAAGCGTTGGAAACTGGGCAGAGCAGTTTATCTGCTTCATCTGATTTAAATGTCACAAATTTTACAAATGAGTAATGAGCCCAAGGTCACAGAGCTTATAATTAACTGAGCTGGGACCTGTTCCCAATATGTCTAATTTCAAAGCCCACATAGTCCTACATTTTACTTTATTACTTGCAATTTATCAAACCACATAGAATTCTATTACTGAAAATTTTCATCATCCATCTTTGCTTTTGGCTAACTCCAGAACATTTGGATTTCACTCCAGTTCACCCATCTTCAGGGGAAATCTTCATCTCGGTCATGTTTGGCCTTTTGATTAGGCCAAGGAGAGATGCTTGCGTGTGTCTATTACTTTCCTTCCCATGAGTGGACAGACAAAATGATTGACTGAAACCCCTTGGCATATGGAGACCATAACTGCTCCCTGTTAAAGAACGCCTGTATGGGGGTCAATTAAAGATTGTGTGTGTGTGTGTGTGTGTGTGTGTGTGTGTGTGTACTTCATTGCAAACCAGGAAAATAAAAGCCAGATGGAGACTTGGTCACAGTGACTGAAGGCCATTTCACAAATGCTGTGGTGAATCCATCAAGTGCTTCTTAGTCCACTGCTGAAGATGGCATCTTGGTAACTTTTTGAGAAGGAGCAAAAGCTTGTCTTTGTGATACCAATACGCAAAGGCTGCAGAGAGATTGCCAGGTCCTAAATCATCACTGTTCAGCTTGGACTCTGTATTTGAATCCTGTGTTACTTGGCCCAAAGAGTGATTTCAACAAACTGCTGAGGTGAGATCCAGGCATCAGCACTTAGAATAGTCACCTGGGAGATTGCCATATTCAGTCAATAAGAATAAGTTCCTCAAAGTAAAGCTTTCCCTTACTTTTAGCTAGTTACCAGATGCTATGTAACCATTCACCTCTTCTGTTTTCCTCTCAGTATCTAACTGCATTATAGAAAGAAAACATGGCCTCATCAATATCAACTTTTTGAACTAGTTGATCATCTATTTGAAATTATGGATGTTACAAATGTTCATGTGCAAAGAGGTAAGGATGGATATGTTATATACAAGTGGAGTGATTTTGTGTTATGGAGGAGAGGGTACTCCCAGGTGCTGATGGGAAGCTCTCTGGCCCCCTAGCTATACTCATTCAACCAGAGGAAATTCAAGGCAATGACCCAGGAATGTGCTACTCCTGGGGTCCATGATACTGGGGATACCCGAGTCACATTGGTGATGTCGAGGGCCTCCAGGGCCACCCAGCAGTGCTTGGAGACAGTGTGATGCCAGGGCTCAAATCCAACTTTGTTGCTTGCCTTCATTGCTATTCCATTTTTGCACCCTAGTTAGTTTAAAAAAAAATTAACAATTTTTTAAAACAGTAAGTTTCTATATTTGAATACATATACACAAAACACAGCTGGAAAAATATATCAATTCTTGATCATCATTTTTAATGAATTTCTTCATTTCTGATTTTTTAAAATCTGCCATAAATGATTGGATGTTTCTAATTTGGAAAAAAAAGGATATTATTCTGCTTCAGTATTCTAAAGATATATTGTTAGATATATTAACATATTTACTTTGATTTTTGATAAATAGATGTTAATTTACTATTAAGCAATATTATGTAACACTAGTCATTGCACATATTTAGAATAATTTATTAACCATTTCTACTCTTGGTTGGGGGTGGTCACAGCTGGCAATGCTCAGTGCTTGCTCCTGGCCCGGCACCCAAGAATTACTTTGGCAGTTCTAAGGAGACCATAAGGATTCTAGGGATCAAATCTGGGTCAGGCATGTGCGAAGCAAGCTCCCTACCTTGTCCTATTGTGCCGATCCCTACAGTAGTCTTAATTTCCTTTATTTCTATTAGGATATAGGTTTGTCACACACTAGTCCTCATTTGTCCTCAGATCTTACTGTGGATTATTTTAGTTGTCTATTGTAGATTGCAGTCTACAAAAGCTGCATTACATATCATGAGGTATTTTGATATAGAGTCCACAATCAGATAACTTATATTGCTGTACATAATGCCAATTATTCCATTTCATTAATAAGTATCAATAATCACTTGATCACTTGACATCCTATTATTCATCGATTTGCTCGAGCGGGCGCCAGTAACATTTCCATTTGACCCTATCACGTTCCACCGTAGCCCAATGGCATCTAGTTGCTTAAGGAGTACGAAGAGACTCAAACCATTTGTTCAGGGTTTTGACGAAGATGTCTGACCATCTTGTAGGTGGGAGGCCACGTGATCTTTTGATATCCCGTGGGATCCAGTTGGTAACGGCTCTAGTCCAGTGGTAGTCTCCAAATTGCATTACCTGTTCAGCCCATCTGATTTTTTGATGCCTTGGCAAACAGGAGAGGGTCCCTGACTCTGGACAGCGACACAGGTCAGCACCGAGTATCAATAATATCTTACCTAATTCATAGGTTGGATTTTATCATAGGTTTTAGCCCAGGAAGAAGCACTGTGCCTGAAGGCTTCAGTGCTCTCAGGAGTTCTCAGTATCCACTGAGGGTCTTGAAATATATCCTCCGGGGTAACAGAGGATGTATTTATGATTGTATTTATGATTCCTCATGGATGCTTTAATATTTCTTCACATACACAAGTATAAATTTTACAATGACTTATTTTCCTGAGCATAGTAAATATCTTAGAGCACACTATTTACAACCGAATTCTAGTCCTCATCACCATAATTATTTCTTAGAGTTTTGCATGGCTTCTCCACAGTCACTAATTTTATATTCAGAGTTAATTAAATGTACTGACACTTTATCCATGTCCTTCTTTATAGAAATTATTTTATTATTTTCTTTCTCAATTTTATAGTAGTTCTTTTATTCCACATCTTAGTTTGAGATTACTATTATTTTATATATTTCTCTGAGATTCATCCCCAGTTCTTCTAAATAGCAATTAGGAGTGTAAACCTCTCAACATTTGCCTTCTAAAAATGCTATATCTTGCCTTCATGCTTGACTACAGGTATAGTTACATAGAACATCTCGGGTTTGTGAAGCTTTTCCTCTATATAGTGAAGTCTTAGCTCTTTGCGTGTGTGGACATTAGGCATCATTATTGCCAAAGCAGGATGATGAGTGATTATTTAGGTCAATATATTATTTTACAGAGACCTGATTTTATAGACATCTCTGATAGTTTTTAATATTACATTTTTTCATTAATTCTTCCACTATGCAGGCTTTTGGGGTAAAATGTATTCTTTTCTATGAGTCTTTGGCCTATGAAGTTGCTTCTTCAGTTCTGCAGAAGGCTATTAATTATCTTTTAAAATATTTTTTCTTTTAGTTTAATTCATTAAGTCTTCTAGCTCCTCTGGATGTCTTTTAATTTTTTGTTTATTTTTTTTAAAGTTCTGAGTGTAGTTATTATTCCACCATAAACCATTAGCCTTTATTGTTTATTAGCCAATATTTATTCCCTTCTTACACATTTTCTATTTAACTATAACCATTCTAAAATGTCTCACTGGCTATTATTTTTATTCTTATTTTCCAACTTAATTGTTGTTTGTTTCCTAATCCTTGATAGTGATTCATGTTTTCTCTGTGATCTATATATATTCTAATTATGAATCTTTGTCAAACATTTTGCAGGTTTATTTTCATTCACTGAATATATGTTTTGATTGCTTTGTTAATTTTCTTATCAGTAACTTTCCTATTATAAGTGTGTGTGGTATTTGTTTTTCTCTCTAATCCTCTTCTAAGCCTCATCTATATATTTATATAAAAATATTTCTTGAATGATTACCATACACTGATCTTATTATAGATCCAGGGATATGTAGCACAGTATTCTTCCTTTGTATATCTGCAGACTGACCTGTGGAATATCAGTTATACCACTATGGTGGACCACTGGTTTTCAACATTTCTACACCTTTGCACAAGTATTGATCCAGAAACCAGCACTGATCTAGGATATAAATAGCTCAAAAAATTCACTTAAAATTTGAGAGTAAGGAGCAGACAGTAAGCATCAACACATAACATATATGATATATAATATATATGATATATGATATATAATATATAATATATAATATATAATGTATAATGTATAATGTATAATGTATAATAGATAATAGATAACATATATATGATATTTATATCATATATATTATAACACTTGTATCACTTGTCTTCCTATTGTTCATCAATTTGCTTGAATAGGCGCCAGCTACGTCTCCATTCGTTGAGAATGAGGTCCATTATTGTTACTGTTTTTGGCATATTGAAAACAGACGCAGAAACCATAAAAGCAACCGGAAGAGAGACACTCCCAGACCCACAGCTGCGTAGCTTGGCACCACGTGGAGCAGCCCATGAAGTTCGGAGGATAGTAAATGGCTCGGCCAGTCCCTGACCGAGGCCAACTTAGCTCCTAGGGTTCACTCACATGTGTGGGGGGGGGGGAGCCACACTGGCCAGACTTGTAGCGGGAATTTGGGCTCCTCCTCCCATTCCTCCACCTCCATGTTGAAGGGTGCAGCTACAAGCTCCCAGTCACAACACCCAGCAACCGGAAGAGAGACACTCCAGACCCACAGCTGTGCTGGCGCATGGCCACAGAGCAACCATGCGACATTCTTAGAAAATAATGGAAGTTAGGACCTGGTCCTTCCCAGGATCTTTCACATTTATACACTGTAATGATCATTCTCCCACATGGTAGAGCCTGGAAAGCTACCCATGTTGTATTTGATATGCCAAAACCAATAACAGTTATAAACCTCATTCCCATGACCTCAAGGATTGGTTTGAGGCTTTATGTGTTCCTGGAGCAAGCAGATGCCCTTGGGCTACACTAGTATGTGACAGCACATATGGAGATGTTAATATTGTCCGCTCGAGCAAATCGATGAATAAGGGAAAGACAAATGATACAAATGATGATGATGATATTGTAGGTGATATTGTTTCTATATAGTATTAACAACAAGACTTAACTGTCCTGTGGTGCTGTTTGTATGATTGTGCTGTTGTTCCCCTAATGGTTTTGTAGACAGTTTAATTTCTCCTCATTGTAATTGCAGTATGTGCCTGTCAGCAGTGGAATTACTGGGCTATACTGTCGGGGAGCCGCTGGGATTCCCAACAGTACCAAGACAGAAGTTCTCTTCTACTTCCGAGGTCAACGGGGATTGGATGAAAACTCACGATCCTGGTGCAGTTCCAAAAAGGGCTTTTAATAGTACAAAAGCTCTACCACCGCAATCCAATATAACAGAAGACCTTAACTCTGGTCAGAACTTAGACCATGCACAAGGGCCCAAAGTAATCCTAACTTCAGCGAGGGTCTTGTCAACAAAAGAACCCTAAACAGGTTCTAGAGAGTAGAAGAGTATAGAAGGGTGGTGCCACACCCTATTATAGGTATAAGCAAGGATTATACCAAGGGCTAATTCTTCTTCCGAGATTATCTCTTACATAAAACATTGGAGAGAGGGCCGGAGCAATAGTCCAGCGGGTAGGGCATTTGCCTTGCACGCAGGGAGGCCCATGCTGGCCCGGGTTCGATCCCCAACATCCCATATGGTCCCCCAAGCACCACGGGAGTAATTCTTGAGTGCAGAGCCAGGAGAAACCCCTGAGCATTGCCGGGTATGACCCAAAACTGCAAAAAAAAAAACCACTGGAGAGAGGGGGCTGGTATCAAATAATACATCTTAATTTCATGGGCCATCATGTAATCTAGATAGTACCCACAAGGTCCTTCTTATTTATTACCTGCACCAGGGTAATTCTGAGTATCTTGTTCTCTGCATACTGAAAGGGTCACACTGCTAGAGGGCAAACTAGTATGATCCTTCCTATAAACTTAAACTTTAGTCTCAACGTAGCCAGGGTGGTAATCTCACGGTAAATTCTAACCGTTCCACACTGGGTTCAGTGGGTATAAAGTGGAGCTATGCCAATCTAGAAAACATAGAAAACTTAGTAGATGTATAATATATGTATAATAGTAGATGTATAAGTCAGAAGTTTTCAAAATACATCTAACTTTACTTTTCAACAAATATACAGTTTCTTTTTATCTACTGAGGCGTCTGCTTATTTCAAATTGACCACTAGAAGAAAATCAAACAGGAGGGCTAGCTATCAAAATTCACTAGCAAGTCACTAATCTTTTCACTAATTAACTTTTATAATTTTTATAACTCTCTTTACAACTAATAGAGGATTTGACTTGTACAGAAGGACAGCACATACAGACTTTCCAAGTGACTTGTTGAGGGCAGTGACTTGCCCAGGGCAACCTACTCAAACACAGCTAGTCTGTATGTGCTACTTATTAAATTCGAGAGTTTCATGCAGTCCTGTCTTTGGAAATGGTGTAAAATTCAAACAGTCTGGCAAAATGACAGCATTCTGCTCATGACAACAGATTTGGAACTTCATTCTAATTGGAGAGCACTGAGCCCTGTGTGTGGCTGCTGGAGCTTTACTTGCAGATGTCTAGGTATAACAACAAACACTCTAAGTTTTCCCTATTGTCAGAGTTTAGGAGCGTGACCAATCAGGTGACAAGGCATCTGACTTGGCAGAGAACACCTGCCCTTGATAAATGACAACATGTATTTACCCAGATACCATGGCACAGATACTTCTGGAAAAGGATTTGATTCACCTGGAGGCTAATCTCTACAATTCTGATTTGTTCCTTCCCCACACCCGCCCCTACCCCATTACATTTCTCTGTATTGCTGCCTTTTGTACATCCTTACCCCTACATCTCGATACACAGTCTCTTGAATACAAGTCAAATTCCATCTCAAGAAAATTACAATAACAAAGAAGACATCTACAGAACAATGTTATATCTACATTTGATTGTAAAAACTAATACCTTTTTTTAAAAAATCTAATTACAACGGAATTTGAACCCTTGTATGCTTTCCATTTGAATCCTTGAACACTATCCATATAATATTCATTCTCAAAGCTATGTTTCCTAACATGAGAATCTCTCATGGAATATTAAAAATGTATATTGTGTTGCATGTTTGATCTTTGCAATTGTTTTTATTATTGTTTATTATTATGATTAAAATAATAAAATCAGTCATTTCTGTTTACACAGATGTGGAAATTGAAGTTTGAAGAAGTAAATCCATCAAATAGTCCATAATCCTTAAATTGAAGACCAGGATTTTTGGTTTATCTGATCTAAATGTTCTCAAACCAAACCCTAAATATACTCCCATATCATATTATATTTTACAGATAGATTTATAAGGACAATTTTCTTAAATTTATTTTATTTTTGGTGTTTGGGCCATATCCAGCAGTGCTCAGGAGTTACTCCTGACTTCACACTTAGGAATCACTCTTGGCAGTGCTGAGGGGACCATATGGGATGGAGGGATGGAACCTGGGTCTGCTGCATGCAAGCTAAGCACCATTCCCTCTGTACTATCACTCTGTTTCCTAGAAAAACAGTGTTTTTTTATTGGAAATGAAGGGTAGTAGTTATGTTATCTATTTTATGCCCTGCATCAAGAGCAAATATTAAGCAAGTTATTAGATAAGTGTTTGCTATGGGATTTTAATTTATAATTAAAATTTAGACCTCATTTCCATCTCGTGAAGGAATGGTTTGAGGATCTTCGTGTTCCTAGAGTGAGTAGATTCACTTGGCTACACTAGCACCCAACAGGATGTATGGAGATGTTACTGTTGGTAGCCAGAGCAAATCAATGAAAAACGGAAGACAAGTGATACAAGTGATGGAATTTTAGTGTTTTGTTATTCCCTTTTTTATCTGGAGACCCTCAGACATGGAGCAGAGCTGTTCTTTTTTGCTCTCCCTGTGCCAAGCTGTTCATGAGGCAGTCAGGAGGCATGGCGGGTTCTAGCCCTGGCCCACCACCTCGGCAGAGCCTCACAACAAGCCAGACCACCCCCTCACTCCACGGGCGCCGCCATTTTCCACATTTGGACTTCCCTCTCATCAGAACTCTACCAAGCAGACCAACCCATCACAGCCCGGATCATCGACACCCACCCTGCAGCAGTTTTTTCCTCAATCCCGCCCAGGTATGCTGTTCCAGAGACTCTCAGACACGGGGCAGAGCTATTCCTTGCTCTCTCTGTGCCCAGCCGTTCATGAGGCAGTCGGGAGGCATGGCGGGTTCTAGCCCTGGCCCCACCACCCCGGCAGAGCCTCACAAGCCAGACCACCTCCCTCACTCCACGGGCGCCGCCATTTTCCACATTTGGACTTCCCTCTCGTCAGAACTCCACCCAGCAGACCAGCCCATCACAGCCCGGATCATCAACACTCACCCTGCAGCAGGTATTTTTTCTCAATCCGGCTCAGGTATGCTGGTCCAGAGACTCTCAGACATGGGGCAGAGCTGTTCCTTGCTCTCCCTGTGCCCAGCCGTTCATGAGGCAGTCGGGAGGCATGGCGGGTTCTAGCCCTGGCCCACCATCTCGGCAGAGCCTCACAACAAGCCAGACCACCCCCTCTCACTCCACGGGCGCCGCCATTTTCCACATTTGGACTCCCTCTCATCAGAACTCTACCAAGCAGACCAGCCCATCACAGCCCGGATCATCGACACCCACCCTGCAGCAGTTTTTTTCTCAATCCGGCCCAGGTATGCTGGTCCAGAGACTCTCAGACACGGGGCAGAGCTATTCCTTGTTCTCTCTGTGCCCAGCCGTTCATGAGGCAGTCGGGAGGCATGGCGGGTTCTAGCCCTGGCCCCACCACCCCGGCAGAGCCTCACAACAAGCCAGACCACTCCCCCTCACTCCACGGCGCTGCCATTTTCCACATTTCGACTTCCCTCTTGTCAGAACTCTACCCAGCAGACAAGCCCATCACAGCCCGGCTTGCGCAGCCAGCAACGCGGTTCATCAATAAATGCTTTATTTGGAGGTGTTTAAAAGAGTTTGCCTCCCGCTACGGCAAGCCTGCAAGCTTCTCGTGTTGTATTTGATATGCCAAATTCCAGTAATAATTATATTAGGTCATTCCCATGACCTAATATAATGGTTTGAGGCTCTTTATGTTCCTGTAGCAAGCCGATGCCCCTGGCTCTACTGGCATGAGACAGGACATATGGAGATATTACTGGTGCCTGCTCTAGCAAATAGATGATCAACGGGAAGATCATGATCGTGATCGTGAT